>JAVCKS010090323.1:5069-16128 GCA_032273685.1 Pteraster tesselatus | reverse complement strand
TCAATTAAAATCATGGAGAGATAAAATATTAGAATGTTACTGTAACATTGATAAAACCACAAACATAGGATTCTAGGTATTAGCAAATAATCTATTCATGGAAGGATAATTATTTGAATAGTTTAAATATGTTTAACTTGAGGGTATGATTATCAGTGTTTACGAGGTCGTTGTCGTCCTATTTGCCATATTTCCTAGTTGTTCTTAGGATTACTGTCTGTTATCCTTTCATGATTTCTGTGGAATGAATCACCTGGAATGAATGTTGGCTTTGTGGTTGTTTATTTGCATAATGAATTAAACTACCAATTTCTGCCGCGTTGAACTTTGATGACCAAGTTCGTTCACGGTTTATCTAAATGAAAACATACAGGTAACAGGGACAGTTTTCTGGAATAGCTCGAACTACCGTTGCGGTTTATCGTGAGGAGGGGTCAGGAATCGGATGTGACTGTTTGTTTTGTCTGATAAATGGAGGAATTCCAGATTGCTAATCTCAACTACGATCAAACAATAATGGCATGTTCACAAGGGTACCGGTTTATCGCCTTAAAACTACAGAGTAGCAGGGAGACAGGTGGCGTAGCGGTACTTTTCTCACCTTCACCCCTGGAAGACCCCGGTTCGAATTTGAATTCAAACGATGAATTAGGTTTCTCGGTGTCTGCCTGACTTCATGGGTTTTCCCCCCTCCCCCCAGTCCTGGGGTTTTCCCTCCCATCTAAGAAAACCGGAACCTCTTTCTGCTCATGATACATACCCACTCGGTGAGCATAGACAAACTGTAGCAGCCGATGTCACAGACCATTATGGTGGGTTAAAAACCTGTGTCCAACCGGCTTCAAACGAAGCACATTCACGAATAACAACAAGAGATTGGTTTAGTACACTGGGGCCCCTTTAACGACCAATGTATTCAAAGTCACTTGAGTAATCAAATTAACTATTGTTGGGAATGTAAATAGAGTACAGTCGTTATGCGGTCAATACAAAGTCCAAGGGTGTTCCCTGTCGTCCCAGGAAAGTCTTTTTTTGCGCACCGTAAAATTAGTCATATTTTAAATATTTAATTTTGGTATGTATTCGCGAATTTTTCTACGAATGTTTGTTCTCATGACATTTTTTAACGATGGCTCTTTATAATCATTAGAACATTTCTAAAATTCCATAATTTCTTTTATTTCTTTTATTATCAACCTCGGCATTCCATGTTCAAATGATGTTGATGAGAAACCTCATCAAACAGTCTGTGACGACTATAAATACTTGACCGTAAATCACGGCTTATCTCATACTCCCTAGTCAAAACTAAATTATTATCTTATTATTATATTCCACATTTTCTTGTGTCCTCCATCAATAATAATTTTTTGGATCATTCAGTCAGCTCATTTATCGTCGAACTTGTAGCCTGTGCGAAGCCTTGCTACATTCACGCATTGTTTAACGCTATACAGTCCATAAATTATTGCCCAAGTTGGGAGTAAGTGTACCCCCCTCCCCCCCCCCCCACCTTGTCCGGTCCCCACTCTCACCCCTCCGCACATCATAAATTATTGATCATCAAACATTCCCCAGATATTCCAGTTAAGATCAAGTTTATTATTACAAGTTCTTTGGTTAATGTTCCGATTGTTGTTTTTATGGTTTGGTGGGAGAGAGTCTCGAGTTGAAAAGGTTTTACAATCGTTGTCATCGTCGTCGACTCTGACCATCAAAATGGTAACCATCATATTAATGGTAAACATCACTGCACTTCTTCTGGAACCAGTCGGTAAATCCAGACTTTGCTCATGTTGTTTGCCGATGTTTTTCTTCGTAATGTGCGACCGCACAGTGTAAGCATTATTATTTTAGGTTCAGTGTGGGGTGGGTCATGCGGTCATTCCGTTGGTACTCCATTCACCTCTGGAAGACCCGTGTTTGAATGTCTCTTGTGTCTTGGGTATTCAATAAAAGCCAGTACCAAGCCATCTTGTGGGACAATCCTTTGTTCTTCCTGTGGGACAATCCTTTGTTCTTCTTGTGGGATACATGTGGACAACACACCATACCATTGCCTGGATGGCGCCCATTCGATGTGACAGCCTTTTACTGTTCTGGTGTAAAGATGCTTTGTCAAAGAAGCCAGTACCAAGCCATCTTGTGGGACAATCCTTTGTTCTTCTTGTGGGATACATGTAGACAACACACCATACCATTGCCTGGATGGCGCCCATCGATGTGACAGCCTTTTACTGTTCCAGTGTAAGGATGCTTTGTCCGAGAGAGCGAAGCCCCCATCAAACACCGTGATGCGGTAATGAAATAGACAAGGGTAGCCAAAGATCCATTAATAACTCAACCAATCATAGTAGCCATCCTCCCCGCCGATTGGTGATTTAATTAGACACCGTAGTGTTTTCCCTATGAACTGCGGACAGCTGATTCTTGGGCCACCACTCGGTCAGACTATAGACTTGATAGCACCCCTTCCCAATGTGCTTCATGAACCGCGATCCTGAGCCGCAGAAATAAGCACGGCAATTCCAATGTTTTCCACTTCCATGGTTAATATTCCCAGCTCCCTGACTGATAGGCCATGTAAAATATAAAAATAGATGATTGTCTGAGGTTTCCTATCCCTCCAAAATGAAAGGTCTTTTTTTCATATGGTCACCGATGGACACTTTATTTTAAATACCACCAGCTGTTTTCGTCGAAGAAATCAGTGTAGGCCCTCTAGTGATAGTAATCATTCCACAAATGGCACAATTTGTTTAGACGACTGTACCAATTTCAAATCAAATTTAAGTCTAAATATTTATGAAACTCTGTGATCACAAGCTGCGGCGTAAAATGCTGTATGGGAATGTATATTTAGTTTCGGTCATTTACGATAACCAACGTCACAATTCTGTAATGCCAAAATACGAATATGTTTTTCAGTGTTAAAAACTTGCTTAAAAACTAGGATCGGGCAGGCCCAAAATATCAGATGAAGCAATCCAGAAACAATTTATTATTATGCCGTAGCTTTATGCTCAGTGATTATTGTGATTATTGAGATAACTAAGTCAGTACACTGAGTAGCGAGGCGGAGTAGCGATGCCGCGTGGTGGGACCTTCTACCATCTCCCACCGATAGACAAAGGCTTCCCGACCCTCAACATCTAGAAACGGGAAGAACTGGGCCGCGATGCTCAGCTGGCAAAAGGAGGGGAGGAAGTCGGGGGCAATGTTAAACCTTCGGGAATTGCTAAGCCAGAGATTCCCCCGGCCAGCCAGCCATCCCTAAATCAATACGGAATGGAATCATATCTTTTGTTCGTTTTGTAACAAGTAACCGCTCTCCTCTCTTTCCACTCCCTGTATCATTAATCTAATAAAAGACAACAGAGCGAAGGATTGGATACCTCGCTACGCAGTGGCTGTTGATTTAGCTTTAGCGATGACAAGAATTCTTATTGTTTCGATGAGTATTCCAAGTTCATCTTAAAGATTTAGTATCCTACTGGATTTGTAGTTCCCTACTGGTATAATTATCCAGCAGGCCACGTAAACTAGGTTCCAAAACGTTAATAGCAAAAGACACTTCCGTGAGGTAATCTGCGCGTCAATGAGAATAATTTGAAGGCAATGACAAGGGCACCATTGCAGTAATGCCGTGGGGTTACCAGGGAAATTGCCTTTGGAACCATGGTGAAGTTAAAGGCCAGATAGAACAGGAATATGAGCATCGGATTATTGTCAACCAGTCAGTTTTCTCTAAACAGCAAGTAATAATCGCTAAATAATTCAAATTTCTAATAAAAAAAACCCAGCTGCAGTGAGCGGTAGAGTGTTCTCTTTTGTTTAGGCACCAAGGATGAGTGCTTGCAGTTTTGGAAAACTGCAAAATATAAAAAATTGCAAAAGCATGCAATTGCATGGGCTGATGTGGAAAAGGTGGAAAATTATCAACAAATGTTTTGCCTAATTTATTTTCAACATTTTCATATTCTCTATTTGATTACCAAAGATTAGCAATTTTTCTGTATAAAAAAAAAAGTGTTGGAATAGATATATATAAATATTGTAGATGAATTTCACCTTTTCTAAAGAGCTTTAAGGGTCAGTCGACGTAAGTAGTAGTGATAATATCAAATAAACATCGTCGTATATGTTTGAATATGCATGTATCACCGATGGTGAAAATGGATATTGCCCAGGCTTAGATATGAATAACGATACGAAATAACCCGTATCTTACGAAGCATCAATATTTAAGTAGACAACAATAGGACATACGGTATGGGTCTGTGGGTAGTAGTGTATGTGCCAGGGGAAAAGCCAGTCGACTGTGCATAATGTATCATGCATTAAGCGTGTATTAATTAAATGTTTCATTTGTATTGTGGTATATCCTCGTCGTCGTCATCGGTGCATTGAGGTAGTGTTGTATGTACTGCAACTGTCACAATCTATGAACAGAGTAGCTTATAGTGTGGTGGTACTAAAGTCCTTGAACTGTGTGATATATTACATGAAAACAGACCTGAAACAGTCACAAGGTACTCAGACTTGGAAACACTGGATTTTGGTGCCAGCAAAACTGGACTGTGTATATATATCACAGACATGAAACAGTCACAGACATAGACTGGATTTTGGTGCCCGTGAAACTGGACTGTTTAGGTACGGTCTATATATTACAGACATGGAACAGTCACAGCCATGTGTAAACGCAGGTCATCTCGAGCGTATCAATGAACTGTGTGATATTGCAAACATGAAATATCCGCAGGCGTATCTGAACTCGGGTACGTTGCAATGTAGCAATTATATAACATTACAAACATAAAACAGTCACAGTTTTGGCCAAGGTGTCGGTGCTGTACGTTAGCATTGAACGGTGTGATAAATTGCTAGCGCCACTATAACTGAACTCATCAATGAATGAGCTAATGGATCGGATAACCTTTTTGTTACTGCTGGTAGTTGTTACAATCGGGCTTGATAATTTCCTTATTTGCTGCTACCCATGCCATTCAATGGCGTTTTATACAGCGTACTGGCTGGAACTGCAGATTTTTTGGATACATTATCCTTGCCATTGTTGCTCCATAATGAAAACCCCCTTTATTTCATTCCTTTATGGCCCATTCTGTAACTCTTGTGTAGCCATTTGTTGGAGTTCTGTGACTGCTCAAAAAAAACTATTGTGTGTTTATATTTGAAATGCTTGAATTATTTCCATTCAAATCTAGAACTACGTAGCACTCATTGTAAACATTCTTCTATTCTCTCTATTATTCTTTGTCATTTATTGATGGAGAAGTTTGTATGATTTATCTGGCCAAGTGACAAAATGTATCAGTTTATTGTTCCCGTTTGCTTCTCATTACAGAAACTGCATTGCTTTTATTATTTTGGGTATTGGTTTTGTCCAATTTCACCGTAAGAACTAATTTTAAATGTTTAATTGATACTATGGTTAGCTTGTCCCTGTTATTAGTTGTCCAATGGTATATCATTGCTTGGGTGACACAACCTTGTATCTCATTGAAAATAATGTGCATAACCTCATAACATCAGTGATTGTATCTTCAAATCAGTCAATGCAAAATTGCATCTAATTACAGGAAATCAGAAAACTGTTTTCTGAAAAAGGAGGCTGTTTGTGGCTCTACTGAACAACAACAATCCACGAATAGTTACAAATCATTTCTTCATAAAATAGATTTTTAACAAGGAAATAATCTTCACCTATCCATGGATTGATTTGTCCATGCCATATATCATTTAGCTAATGATAACTAGAGCAAACCCACCAATTTATCAATTAAAAATTTAAAATTATTTCTCAAGATAAAATTGGTCTGAAATTCAATAGCACATCTTGAATGTAATTTTGTGACAAAGGTACGATTTGTCCCTAAAATAATGTCATTTGTAACGTTGATTAATAAATAAAACATTTTTGCTTCATTTTAAGAAGCACGATATTTTGAAAACACAATGTACACTACACACTACATGTACATTAAAAAAAAATAGGAATGACTCTTCGATTTTTCCAGAAAACACTGACAATCAAGTCCTTGTGGGGTTTTTTTCAGCCTGGCCTCCTAGAGTTTTCCAATTGTGCAAACTATTCAGTGTTATCTGAAATAGACATGGATACATGCATGTACATGTACCTTTCTTTCAGTCAATACTTATTGTACGGGCTGATGTTCCATTGTGAAGTACTAATACTAATAAATGACTAACTAAATGTTTATGGCACACTGTTGTAGAATTTTAACTGATTTATTATATCTACCTCCATAGGTCTTCTCGATAAACAACTTTTACTTCATAGAATATCTAGGCAATAAATCAACAAATGTATAAATTACCAATTCTTTGTGGTTTACAATAATAACTGATAGTAAGAATGGTTGGGTTGAGTTTGTTAAAATACAGGCGTCAAAACCTGTAGGATTAGGTCAGACAAGGCCAAAATGATAGAAGTCATCCTTGCTGTCATCTGCGGTGGTTGAACTCGCTGAAAGTGTTTAGCACCCTGGGTTCTCTTAATTCTCTAGCTGTGTTGCTGCTGGCTCGGCCAGTCCGGTCGCCAGACTAAAAAGTGTTTCGATTTTGGCTCCTGTACAAAACAACAGATAAATATTGAGCACAGGTACATTGTACCTACGGATGTTGGTTCTTAGAAATAGTAGCTCAAATTGCAACCAAGTCAAATTGCAACCAATTTTAAACTGAACCAATTTTCTCCCCGTTGGGGAGGGGGGGATCGTATGATGGAGGCTGCATGATAGGGACTACATGATGACTAGGTTACGTGATGGGGGTCTTATGACGGGGGTCGGATGATGGAGGTCGCATGGTGGGGTCACATGACAGGGGTCACAGAATGAATGTCCCTTGTTACATTAATTGATCTCTGGTATATCTCTGTCAGTCCTATCCAATAAGTCAGCCTTTGCTACTGTATTAGGAAATCTCTGTGGACTAAGTTTGTGTAAGGTCTAGCAATAATTGCCACATGTACGCCATGATTTATGTCTTATTGGTGTAACTGCATGATTTGAGCCAGTGAAGCGCACTACACTGTCTTCCACTAATCAAGTGGCTCCTGCTAGGAGCAGGCATTCCATACTGGGGGACTACTTACTCACTGATGGATTTATGACTGGCCAACTGGATAATTATTGTGACAAGGAATCTCCTTGGTGCTCCTTTGGAAGGCTCGGGGAGAATGGCGGGCTTAATAGTTGGTGCAGTAGTATAGTAGGAAGTTTCTCTTCGGGATCTGGAAAGTTAGAAATAAATTAAATTCAAAGTGTTTGTTCCTAAGACAAT
Source organism: Pteraster tesselatus (assembly GCA_032273685.1). Classification (NCBI taxonomy): domain Eukaryota; kingdom Metazoa; phylum Echinodermata; class Asteroidea; order Velatida; family Pterasteridae; genus Pteraster; species Pteraster tesselatus. The sequence goes on along the minus strand of JAVCKS010090323.1, from coordinate 8,799 downwards.
ACTAGGGAAGTCAGCACTCGTATGAATGTCCTCCATTGATCGTTCACTCTTAGAATACGTAGTAGACTCTATTGCTTGTAAACACAAGTTTTTTTTTACATAAAGCACTGACTGCCCTTATTGAGTAAAACATTATTCACTAAGATTATGTTCTCATAAGATAAGTAACACTTGCAGAAATCTTTTTTTTTTATTCCACAATTATGATTTTATTTCCTGGTAGACAAAAGATGGTGGGTACTGCGATTGGCCTATTACATTAAGCTTCATTTCTGCTGAATGTAGACATTCCAATTTCACATAGAGTGTATGCTGCCCTCTATTCAGTCATGAAGTTATCTATAGAGAAAGAATGATTCCAAAACAGATGCCCCTACTATTAATGGATTTGGAATCTTTACTTTATTATTTAGTTGATTATTTGTAAGGTGTCACCCCCCAGGAAAATAAGCTTCAAATAGCGCAATGTGGTAAGGGTTTAGTAAACTCCCCAGAGGTTAGATCACCATTATCATGATCTTTGTTGACCAATTCTTTATCAATCCTCCTAGCTTATCTCATGTACATGTCTTGTTTACAAGCTGTCATAGCAATAACAGCCTGGATAATGAATTCAACAAACAAGTCAGGTTTGAGTTTATTTCAGTTGGAGAAAAGTTTCACCACCATTCATACAGCTAACTATAAAGCTATTATCAGCGCTAATCCAACATGCAGGATTGGAAGATTATTGTGGAGCCATTATCTTTGAAAGCTGTTGACCCCTATTGACCTGGCCTCTCCTAATCAGCTCATCAGTCAGATAAATATTCAAGTCCCAATATCTGTTTGACCTTGTAGATAAGTGTGGACATTAGCGCTAGTAAAAAACATATTTCTACCGGCTTTGCATGCTTTGGACAACATTTGTCAAAATAAACAGCATCTGTCGTAACTTAGCATCTTTGGAAAGAAAACCAGACATTCCTGGCAATAGGGGGGTGACAAAAAACCAGCCTCGTTTGTTGACTAGCAGTGAGGCTTCATACACTTATCTGGATTTTATCAAAAAAGTTTACTGAATTCGACGGAACACGTTTTGTTTTTTATTAATTTTATGCCTATTTTCCTGAGCTTGGCCTAAATATTGGTCCATCGGTTGTTCCCTTCCCCTAACGAAGCTCTTTATACCAAGTGTTGATTTTAGCATTCTTCATCTCCCAACTTCAACACCAAGCAGGCTCGCTGTTTAGTGGTGCACCTCTATGAATACCCCCATTGTAACACCAACGCTCTCCAGGGTCCGTGGGCTTGAGACCGTCAGGGTAGTAGTAGTAGTAGCATGTGCACCCTAGAGATTGCAGCCTAGTTTATATAGGAGAGACTGTTTCTCCTACCCATGGGAGAAGCTAAGCCCCTCCACCCGATATGGTCCTAGAAACATTCTAGACATCTCAGTGACTATATCTCACCGAACTGCTTAGACAAATAAGCATTTGCCGAGGCTAGGCAAGCTGGCCCTTAGGGCAGTTATGCATTTAGTTCTCTGGTTTTTACAAACAACATTTTAAGATTGGGTGGTATGAAGTGGAAGGGGGGGGGGACTCTTACATTCTCTCTTTTTTTTTCGAAAGGAAATGTCATTGTCTGATGTGTGATCTTTCACCACTTTCTCAAAAGCAGAGATTGTGGTCATTCTGAATAATAGTTGGAGTAGAACTAGAACGTAGAGTTCCACAGTTGGTACCCTGATAAAGGATGTGAAAGACATCTAACTGTGTGAAATAATAAAGGAAGTTGATATTTATAAATCTGATATCCGTCCGAAATAATACCTGAAGAAATAATAGACAATTTGGTACGTTTTCCCCTTGTTATATTAGCTTTACAATGATATATGGCACCCCCAAGAAAATCTTGTTGAAAGTGAATTATTGCGGACCGAAATTGGAGTGCAGACCCACATCTTTAAGCTTGATCTAATTTTGCTTGGTGGTAATAACTTCTGACTCTGGAGTAACGCGATAATCACGGTAGACACGCTCTGAGATGAAACAGTTAATAGCGTACAATTGGTATGTACTATCAGCATAACTGTAGTAATGAAATCAAGTTACCCATGCTTTGATAGATCAACAATGTGACGGAAATTATTCAAGTTGCTTTGTGATGTCTCTTTATTGCTGCTGCACTGGGGAATACATTTTTTGATGAAATGACTTTTGGATACGGAATTGGGACGAATAGTGCTGGTCACACAGGCCTGGAGTTTCAGCCTTGAAGGGGCATGGCCATTTTGACTTGTTAAAGGGTATTTCTAATGGTTTATATGGAAACTTGAAAAGGACCCAAAGGCCAAGATAATTGGTAACAATGTACAAGAGGAATCAGGGGCAATGCCTCTGCGGCCATTATAAAAAAAAAAAATGCAAATCAAATGTTTTAGTTATTTTTTGTTAAAACGTACTATCTAGGTAAATATCTAAGCATCAATGTGGAAAATATTATTTCTACATTTCAATATTTGCATTTCTTAAAATGAGCTTGCAGTGTAACAAAATTTAGACTTTATTCCATCATACCAGACTTGAGACTACCAGCAACAATGTCTGAACTACTCCAACCTAATTATCTTTTTAAAAGCGTTCAGCTGGTATAAAATAATGGTTGTTGTTGTTGGCGTAGATTTCTTCCTGTCTGCCTCGGAGGTGTGAGCGACCCAGACTAATTTGATAATGAACGTATGATATGCGCAAGTCAAACAGACTGTCCGCTGAGGTGCTGAGGTTATGTGTATGCCCCTCGGCAAAGGGACAAGTTGGTGCCAACTTGGTTAGAATACTAATAGCAATATCTCTCCTAAGATTCTTATAATGACTCTATAGTCGGGTTCCCTTACAAGAATATCTCATGTAGTTTTTACAAGGTCATAAAAACTAGGCTGTGAAAGAGGTTAGGCATATTTTCCTCGGCAAAAGGGCACTTTGGGAATCTAGAAGTTTAATGGGAATAATTTCAAGGTAAAGTTTAGGGTTTCGGTTAGGGGTTAGGCCGTGAGCAGGGGAGACATCAAGAGAAATAAATCATCATGCTTTTGAGAAGTTACAGAGTCCGATTGTATTACCTCCATAAAAACTACAATCCAACACCCAATAAAACCTCTCCCATACTTGTCTCTTTGTTGAGATCAAGCTGATTGATTTAAGCCCAGGACTTCCTGCGATCCTGATACCTGGATGGAAACTATATTCTTTTGAAACCAAACCTAAACCCACCCCAGCCACCGATCTGTTTGTTAAGATCAAGCTAGTTTGCATTGGTTTAAGCTTTGTGGTCATCACTGACCAAACCTAAGCTGACTGTACTCTTCTCTCCCGCATCGATGCGATATGATAGCACGTACTACTGTCTTCAACCCTGCTCCAACGGTGATTAAGTGCACGTTCCTCTTTGCTACAAACAGCGCTGAAAGGTTTCGACTTGCCTTCCTGGGATGGACAGGCAATCTATTTCTGCCTGATCAGTCTCACAGTCTTCAACTACAACTTAAATTAAGCGGAGCTGTCTTGGCCGAGGAATCTTCCTTGTTATTGGGCCGTGTTAAAAATAAAAGCAGTTTACCGTACTCTTTTGTTTTAAGCCACAATAGTAAAAAAAACCAAACATTTTGAGGTTATAATACAGTTCAATTTTGATTATTGTGAATAATGTGTTTCATAAGTAAAACAGTGAATTTCTGTGGAATAAAATG
>JAVCKS010090280.1:464-18837 GCA_032273685.1 Pteraster tesselatus | reverse complement strand
CAGTGAAGACACCGGATGTCTGACATCGATGGAGGATGTCTCGAAGACTGAAGAAGTACTTTGTGGGGAACAGGAAAGAGTAGGTTGGATGAAAATTGAGGGTAAAAAATTGGCGGGCGAAGAAGTGGACGTGGAAATGGCAGAGTTAGATACCACAGTTGGCGACGGACAAATTGACGGTGAAAACAATGATGAGGGAATGGAGGAGAAACTAGAAAAGGAAGGAGTTGAAGATGAACAAATCGTTGATGATATTGGGGGGGTAAAAATGGAGGAAGAAAATCTAGACAAGGAAGAAAATCTTAGCCAGACAGAAAATCTCAGCCAGGAAAAACATTTCAGCCAGGAGGAAAATCTTGGCCACGAAGAAACTCTTGACAACAAGAACAGTTCCAGTGAAGAAATGAACAAAGAAGTATCTGGCGAGTTTGAAGTGGAGGACTTGGGAGAACAAAAAATGGATGTTCGTATTTCTCAAGTCAAAGACGACGACCTAGATATGGTCGACGACACCGCGGTAGGACAAGATGATGGCATCGATTCTGAACAAGAAATCGCTAAAAGCAACTTGAAAGAACACGATGAAGAATCGCTGGACATTACGAGTGACGATCACGAGGAGACGCCCCGAGAGACTCCCACCGACGTAGCCATGGATGTAGATGAATCTTTGGATAAAGATGCATCGTCGAGTAGTGTGAATGTTGACAAGACTGCAGACAACGCCACCGGAACGCACACTGTTGATTCCGGAAGCGACGATATTTCAAAGGAGAACTCCAACCACGACTCTATGCCCGACGACGATGACGATGATGCCAGAAGCGACTTGGAGACTAAGAAGGAAACGTCAAGCGATGATGTCGCTAGCCAACATGACGCGTCCTCCAAGTCGCCCGTGTCGTTCGGCAAGGCATCGGAGAGGAAGGGCAAAGGAGCCTCAAAGGGGTTTTGTCTCGGCAACATTGTGTCTCGGTTGATGATACAGGTAGAATCGAAAAAAGAGGTGAGATTTCGTGAAGTTGGCTTAGTCATCCCTGCGGGGTAACGTTGGTAAATGTGCCGTCATTTAATATATGTGACCAGCATAGTTACATTCCACCAAGGATACTTGTTGACATTTCTTCTTAATATTGGTAAATTAGCTTTTTATTCTAATTAGCATTTGCTGTATTTTTCTGTTTAAAGTGCGGGCTTGGTTTGATTTTCTGTAATTTAAATTTTAAAAAAAACGACTGAGCACAGTCAAGGGTCCTGGGTGTTCTGTTAACCAATGTACAAGTAACAAGCATCTTTGTGGACCAGCCTGGGTGATTCAGTCTATGCTGTACACTCATGATAAATGACAGTGGTACATTCACCGACAGACCTAGGGAACACTGTCGCAAATTGCGCCCCAACACAGTGGAATGACCTAGCTGTCCTGTGATAGCTGTTACTCCTCTGTAAATCGGACATTTTTTGGTTTTGGTTTTAATCAGGAGACTGACGTACCAGAGGCCAGGAAAGATTCTGGAGATGGCATCGTTGAAAAAACACAATCCAAACGCAGCGAGCAAAAACAGCAAGGCAAGCAGGTAGGTAAAACTTGCCTGGAAATGTATCCACATTATGTAATAAGCGAATAAGTCCGAACCGATGAAAACCTAGGTCTTTTAGAAATGCTCAGGATATCTCCTGATGATGACTCTGGCGCCAATAAAAAGCAACAATTGAACCTTGCTTGATGAATTGTCAACAACTTTGTTGTGCTGCTATATACTACTACAATGACACACGATGAACTAAAGAAAGAATGTATAAGGTCAATATAGTGGTAACAGGTATTCATTGTGGTGATAAACGATAATATCAAACTTATCCACTAGCAGTACGCAGTCGAACGACGCATCATCATTCGTTGACTACATCGTGAGGGTAGATAAGTTTGTTGTTAGTATTATGTATTAACTCCTTTCAACTCTTGGTTAGTGAAAGTATTCTTCCCCGGTGATCCCTGTAGTGACTAATAATTTGTCCAACGTACAGTTGAGAGCCGCGACTCACGCTGCAATGATGATGTTCCAAGATGGCGGAGAGGAGGAAGATGAAGAGGACGAACCCAAGGCGGTCAGCAACCCCAAACCGACCGACGGAAGCTCCAAGGAAATGAAAGTAAGACGGCTTCGCGGTCAATTCATATCGTTACCTGCCCGATCCCCAACTGGACGACCAAATTGCTGATAATTGATCTTCTGTCCTTTCCCAGATGTATGCCACTGACACCATGGATGAGCTCCTGGGTCTCTACGGTTACAACAAAGTGGACAGCGGCGAGGCAGAGAAGTTGCAGCTGAGCAGCGGCTTCACTCAGAGCAGGATTCCGATCACGGGGAATAATACCTTACTGAAGGCCAATCAAAAACAATCTCAACTCACCAAGGCGGCGGAAGGTAAACATCCCATGTGAAATATTCACAAATCAAATATTAGAAACGTCCCAATTGCAAAATTGTATCTATTCACAGTACTGTCTTGTCGTGATGTTACTCTTTTTCTTTAGTCTGTAAAATTTTCACAGTGTTAAATTTTCACAGTGTAACCCTTTGCACAGTATGACTTTTTCCAATGTATATATTTTTGGGGCATTTTTTCACAGCGTTATCTTTTCACAATTATTTTTGTTATTTGTTTCACTAGGAGGGAGTGGTTTAGTGATAAGTAATGTGACGTCGATGGCACCTACTGATGGCTCAACGCAGGTGAGTCTGTAGATTACTTTTACTAATGAAATCTAAAAGTTACAGGTAGGAGGAAAGTCCTGGAGGAAACCTAGGGGGGGGGGACGAAAACCCAATTCACAGGTTAGAACACTGGAATGCGAACTGTGACCCTACAGCGATGAAGGCGACGAAAATTAACCCTTAGCCACCTAAATGCCCTCCTCCAACTCCCCCAAACAACCCCTTAACCCCCAAACAACCCTTTAATCCCCCAAACAACCCCTTAACCTCCACACCCACTCCTCAACCTCCACACACACTCTTCAACCTCCACACACACTCTTCAACCTCCACACACACTCTTCAACCTCCACACACACTCTTCCACCTCCACACACACTCTTCCACCTTTACACACACTCTTCAACCTCCACACACACTCTTCAACCTCCACACCCACTCTTCAACCTCCACACCCACTCCTCAACCTCCACACCCACTCCTCAACCTCCACACCCACTCCTCAACCTCCACACCCACTCCTTAACCTCCACACACTCTCCTTAACCTCCACACACTCGTGAATAAATCAGTTGATGCAGTGCTACTTCCAATGTGTCACAGGAGGGCGCCAAACAGAAGACGGATTACTGCGCCGAGTGCAGTCTACCGGTGGAGAGCACCATCATGCTGAAGATCGGCGAGCACAACTTCTGCAGCCAGCAGTGCGTGGCCAACTACCAGAGCGGGCAGACCAAGATCTGCGACTACTGCTCCGGTATGATCACCCAAGCCGCCATGGATAAGTTCGTCAGGGACACTCAGGAGGGCCACAAGAAGTTCTGCTCCCAGACTTGCACAGAGGAGTTCTCAAAGAGGGTTAGGGTAAGTTGCTGGCTGGTCTCTTCTGTCGTCTTTTGAACTGACTTCATCTGATTTGTGACTTTTTAAAGGAAGGTGGTTATCATCTATGCTAGTGTTATGTTTTCATAATGTTCTCCATCCGCAATATTCACAAATTTAGTATAAGGACAATAACACTCCCAAGTATAACAGCTGTAGTAGATAGGGTTGTTTTGTCACAATGTTCATGAAATCTTTCTCTGTAACGTTGGATGTTACGATTCTTTGAGGGCAGTGTATATTTCGTAATTTGATTATTTATGTATTTTTGTTACCCATTCAGAACTGTAACACCTGCGGGAAGGAGATATCAAAAGCTTCAGAAGGGATCTTAGCCCCCGCCGGCTCGGACGGCAAATTTGTGGATTTCTGTCAGCAGGAGTGCGTGGACTCCTATGGTAAACTGCCTGTCAGCGCTGTTACCAGGGGCAACAGTAAGATGGAAGGTGGGCAGCCGCGCTACTGGGCTCAGGATACCTTCTTCATCTGTGCCATCTGCAATAACTATGCCAAGGTAATGTGCGCGCGGGGGGGACTTCTAACCAACAATGAATGTCTTGAGTCATTTGAAGCAAAAACAGCGGCTATATTCAGCTTTGCTACTTTTGTAAGAATTGTTTTCTTTCTCCCCTCTGTGCTTTGTTCGTAGGCCAAGCACGTGATTAGTCTGCAGGGCAAGCTCAACGGCCTCTGCTCGCTGGAGTGCTTCGGCAAGTTCAAGGACAAGAACCAGCTGCAGTTCTCGCTGTGCAGCCAGTGCAGCGCTCTGTGCTCCAACCAGAAGATGATGCGGAGTATCGAGATCGAGGGCAAACTGCACCGTTTCTGCAGCATGAGGTGCTTCAAGTTGAAACTGAAGAAATCAATGAATTCCATCGCGTGTGCTGCATGCAAGGTACCGTGGTAGAGTTCAGTTAGGCATTTAAAACCTTGCCACTGTAGTGGAGTGGAGTGGAGTAAGGTCTTGAAGTCTGTGCTGAGACAAGGCGTTCACCAGCCTCATGCCTGACGTCTTCCTGTAGTTTACACTAAGCGTGTTTGTAAAATATCATATTTATTTTGACACCAAGCCTAGCGTTCCAGCAGGATCAGTTTGTAAAACATTGTCCGTCGAATATTTTAATCTGACCTAGATGCCAAGCCGAGGTGCCAAGCCCAGATGCCAAGCCTAACCCAAAACATGATAAGTTTATAAAATATTGTCCTTGTAATGTTTTCCTCCGACCTAGATGCCAAATCTAACCCAAAACATGATCGAGGAGTGGAACGGCACGGAGCTGGTTCGCTTCTTCTGTTCCACCGTGTGTCTGGGAAAGCGGAATACGATACCGTTCGTTTACGCCGGCGATAAAGATACCATCAGTCTGGATGAAATTCAGCCATCGCTTGCAGCGAAGACAACTCCGATTGTTACTCAGAAGCAGCAGAAACCCCAGTACATTCAGCAGGTAAAGGACTTGAATGGAAAAGTGTCGATCACGGAGAGTATACCGCTCTAAAATCCACTCTAGCATGCCACTGTAAAATCAAGGGGTAATAACACACGGACCGGTGGGAGTTGTATCCAGCGTAGATGCTAAGGTACTTTCAGAAATATTTCGGAAATATTGCCCGGGAACCATTGCCAAACCGAGTCTTGATCAGCCTAGCTGGTGGCTAAAATATTACAGCATGCTTCCAATGCACATTATTTCACTTGATTCCCGCCAGAGCACTGCAACCAGCGGTGTCCGCGTCACCACGGGCAACAAGTGCGACCACTGCTCTAAGCAGCAGCGCCCCCAGTACCACCTGACCATGTCGGACAACAGCATCCGCAACTTCTGCACGTACGGCTGCGTGATCGCCTTCCAGGCCCAGTTCAACGTGCCGCCTGTCACGCTGCCCCAGGAGACGCTGCAGCTGACGTGCAGCCAGTGCCAGCAGGCGTTCGGCTGCAAGCCGCTCCCGCTGGACTTCAAGGGGATGGTCCACGTCTTCTGCGGTCAGAATTGCCTGGATGAATTCAAACGGGTATGTGTGTTCTTACGGATTGGTACTAGTTAGAGGGTAATACAAAGAGTATAATGGTACCCCATAAGGTAATTTGTAAAGAAGGTTATAATGTCTACAATAGGTGGAACAATGCAGTACCCCATATGTGTTGGGTGTGTGTGTGTGGGGGGGGGGAGGAGGGGTCGGCGTCTGGGCAGGCCTTATATGCACTATCGGGTGGAATCAAAATATTGGGCGAAAAATACTGATAAATATGTGATTTATGTTTCAATTGTTAACATTTACTTTTGGTTTATTTGTACCTTTCCCTTCAAGGTGAATTCTGTCGTAGTGGAGTGTGATTACTGCCACCTGGAGAAGATTCTACACGAGCGTATCTACTTCTCGGGCCAGGCTCGTAGTTTCTGCAGCGAAGGTCAGTTGTAGTTGCCGTGGAATTGCTTGTCCAATAACGAGGTCCCCAAACCATAGCCCTTTGATGCCCGACGGCACTCTGGGGTCCCAGTGGGGAAAAACATATAGTGGGTAAAAACATTTGTTCTTCAAAGGGTTAAAGGCCAGCCAACGTCAACATTTTCAAGGAGGCAGTTATGTATAGTGTGTAGGTTTGCATTCCGCAAGCCACGAACCCAGGTCAGGTATTGAAGACGTTTGGGGCCGCACCTGAATGGCCTTGAATGTTTTTGTTCAAAATGAAAGGCTATCCATTGTGTGAGTTGTTAACTATTGTGACATTATCATGCGTGTACCTGTGTATGCATTGATACAAAATGACAGCAAAAACTATTTCTGATCGTTTATCCCTAACTCCCCCGTCTCACCCCGCAAGGTTGTAAATTGCTGTTTAAGCAGCAGTTTGCCCAACGTCTTGGCCTGCGCTGCACTGTTTGCGATTATTGCGCCCAAACGTGTCGCAGCAGGGTGGAGCGTGTCTACGGCAACCAAAAGAAGAAGTTCTGCAGCATGGCGTGCAAGACGCACTACGACAAGTGGCTCAACAAAGGCGCAAAGTAAGACTTGTGTACAAACTCCCAACAAAGCAACGTGTGACAGAGAGTGGCCGAATAATGTATGCTTTGGAGATATTTGATTGTAAATGTCTCGGTTTGAAAATAAAAAAACAATAAAAAGTGTAAACAAAAAAAAGAAAACATTTGTGTAGCAAAAAATTTTGGTCATTAAATAAGTGCAGAAACAGAAAATAAGGACTTTGTTCGGTATAATCGCCAGCAGTAGTGTAAAAGGGATGGAGAGGTTTCGACCCTCTCACAATAACTTGGTAACTGGTATTATTATTTTATTTTTTGTTCATAGGTGCGATGGCTGCAAGTGCACCGGTCGCAAACTGACCGAGAGTTTCATGTGGCGCGGCGAGATGAAACGAGTCTGCAACCAGCACTGCCTGTTGCTGTTCTACACCCAGCAGAACATACCCAACATGAACACCCAGACTCAGTCCACGATACCCGCCATTCAGCTGTCCCAAGCCACGACCAGTGAGTTGATTACAGCAAATGTTTTTGTTAACCCTTTAGTGTATATACTACGCTTCCGCCCCAATGGTGACTCTAGTCCGCCGTGTAGTACCCTACCGGGAACGTTGGCAATTTGGACCTCAAAAACAAAGATCTGTGGTTCAATTCCCCCACCAAAGTCATCTTGGCAGGTTTGATGCCAAACAAACATCCGTGGTTTAATAGGATGCTTTGATAATGTTAAGGAAAATTTTATGCAAACTTTCATCACAGAGGCTGCTCTTGACAACCGCACAGTTTCACCATGTCAAGATGCGGACAAGCTCTGCGACCTACGACCTTTTCCGAGCGACCTATTCCCAGCGACCTCTTCCCAGCAATTCTCTCTCTTTCTCTCTCTGTCTTCCTCTCTCTGATACACCATATTGGTTTGTTTGTTTGATAGAAACTACACCTACTCCAGTCATTACCAATGTGGTGTCTTTAGCCCCTGGCCCCAACAAACCATCGCAGGTGCAAGGTGAGTACTGACTACTGTACCTCTGGGCAAGACAGTTTGACAATTAAACACCTCAGGATCTATACCGCCGCTCTCTTCCTATGTGATCTGTCAGCATTAGCTTTTTAATGATATATAACATTTTGGGGATTGACAAACAGTAATAATAATAATATATACAGATTTATACTGCGTACATACTGTATCCGCTGGGTGCTTTACCAGAGAACATGAAAGGATAATCGTAATACAATAAAAAGTTACAAATGCAAATCATGTATGTGGTTGGTGTAAGCCTTCCGCATTGCGTTCACATTCTTCTTAGAGTTATGAAATGGGATTGCACTATCCAAATTTGTACGTGTAGATTCGATATGACGTGGATTCGATGTGGTTCTTATTTCCACAGTAACGTCCAGTAATAACGTTCAGTATGTGCCCAAGATCATCCCCGTCCCCAAGAAATGCCACAAGCAGACTCAGATCACCACGGCTCCCCCTAGGGCCAGCGTTCCCCCGCCGCCGCCGACACCCCTCCCTCCGGCCCCCAAGATGGTCAAGAACAAGATCACGTTGGTCAAGCCGTTCACCCAGACCAAATCAGTCTCGTGCAAGCCGCTGATGCTGCACAAGAAAACCATGACGGGTGAGTGTTGGTTGTTCTGCTGGTTACTGCGTCAGAAACAGAAGGGCACCAGTGAACACCTACCTGCTGTTTTTGATGAACTATTTGATTAACCCTATCATTAATAACAAATTGTTTCAGGAATAGGCTAGTGGGAACCAGCTATTTGTGTACAATGCAAGCAACATTGGCTGGTGTCCATGCCTATTCTTTGTGTCGACTATAGTCGCCAATGGTATTGAGAGGATTAACTGTTTTCCCAAATACCTAGAACTATCTGTAAATATCTGCAATTATTTATGGCAAGGAAGTTAAATTTCAGACTTAGACGTGGATTTGAGCCAGTATCGGTGCCTGTAACTTATGTATGCTACCAAAAGATGGCCGCTATTCATATTTGTCTTTTTTTTTGCCCACAGATAACCAGCCCCCGTTGCTTATCCCGGTTCCGGTTCCCATCTACGTGCCCGTGCCCATGCACATGTACACCACCCCTATGCCCTACCCCATAGCCCTCCCCGTGCCCATACCCGTGCCCATGTTCATCCCCGTGGCGCACACCAGCGCCGATCGCCTGCTGCAGTCCATCGAGGAGATACGCCAGAAGATCCCGTCCGACCCGCTGGAGGCGGAGCTACTCATGTTGGCCGACGCCATCGCCAGCGACGGCGCCAAGTCTACCGGTCAGCTGGCCAGGAAGCCCGATGACGACCTGCCGAACATCAGCAGCTTGCAGGAGTTGGGTATGTAGGCACATAAGCTATGAAGTAATGTCTTCTGATGGGTGCTTTTCTAATCCTATCCCGTATCTGAGTAACTATGGATATTCTGTACACAGACCAGGTGATGGTTGTAAACAATGGAAACAGTGCTTAAGGATTCTTATCAGTGAACTTTGCATGGATACATATTTCAAATTGGAGAAGTTTACCAGCACTGTGTATGGTACTGTGATAGTATGTACTGTAATATGTTGTTAGTATGACCGTGCTCACGTAGTCTTCTTCTTACACCTTGTTTTCTTTTCTATTAAGAAGAAAATGCAGACCTGGATAGCAACACCTTAGATAGTGCAGGTGTACTCGACCCCGAGTTCTCAACTGACAACATCCTTAAGATGGCTGCTGATCTTGCTAACGTTCTGAAAGAGGACCCATGCATGGACCTCAAAGGTAGGAGTCCGTCGGTGGTGGTGGTTATCGTGTCGTTTGTATTTTTTTCATTTAAACTTTCAAACTATTCATTGCTTTCTACTTCCAGACGATTTAGATTCCCTCCTGGCGGCCGACGATGTCCAGATTGATGTCCAGTCGCGGACCACGCGCTCGTCCAAGTCGGGCAAGACCCCGACGCGGCGGGGTCGCAGCCGCGGCAGCAAGCGCGCCTGCATCGAAGAGCCTGCGCCGTCGGAGCAGGCGCCGCCCGAGGTGAAGCGCACCAAGGAGGAATCCCGCGGCAGCATCGGGGTCAACGCCTACCGCTACTTCACCCTGCAGAAGAAGGAAAACCCCACCGGGAAGGAGATGAAGGGCCTTACCCTTAACCCCAACCTGTTGGAGGTCACCACGGAGGAACTGGCCTACATGCTGTGCTTGATGTGCCGGGAGGCGACGCAGCCGGACGGGCGGCGCTACACGCCCGACATCCTCCACCTCATCTTCCTCTCGATCCAGCACCACCTCTCCGACAGCGGCCGGCCCGAGAACATCTTCACGGATCACTTCTACGGCCGCTTCACCGACCTCCTCCACGAGGAGATCAAAGAGTGGATGGTGGAGCGCCACCCGTCGACCGGCGCCATCGCCAACACCACCATCAACGAGGAGACGCTGTGGAACGCCAAGCAGCTGGGGGCGCACTCCCCCTACATCCTGCTCAGCACGCTCATCTACTTCAACGCCAAGCACTTTCAGCTGAAGACGATGGAGCACCACAAGGGGCTGGCGTTCTGCCGCATTCAGAAGCACGTCCGCAAGATGGGGACGTCACGGTCCATGTTCCTGAGATATTACCCCGCCGATCGAAAGAAAGGTACGGTTGCAATGGGAACGGGGGATGGATGCAAACATTAGCTCGGTCGTGTGCATTTCGTACTACTCCATACAGTTACTCCATTTCAACTGCTTGTCTCATTTGCAGCCTTGATCGAATCTACTTCCAAGAAACGTGGCCGCGATGTCGATGCAGACGTGATACGCCACGAGCAACCCGAGAACACCGAGAACCCTCTACGGTGTCCCGTCAAACTCTACGAGTTCTACATCTCAAAATGGTGAGTGATCAGCAGTACATGTCCCACATCAGGGGTTTTTGTTGAATATAGGTAGAAGAGTAGCGTGGTAGCTTGTAGTTTTAAGTGCGACTATGAAAAGGACTGTCTGGAAAAATGCCGGGCTGTAGACACTTTAAAAGGAGACCGAAATTATAAAAAATTACCAGCAGTAGCAGAGAAACCCCCTACTCCATCAGAAATATCACCTATTATTAGTTGAGCCACAAAGCGATGCAAAATTATATTAATAATCGGCGACTTGTTTGTTTGTTGCGTGTATTGTATATACTGTATACACACACATACTGTTTATGCACAAATTGTATATGCGCATATTATAATAAAATTGTGAATAATAAAAGTAATTCTGACAGATTTGACACATGGCACTTGGTTATTAAACTACCATAAAAATCATTGATTTTGGTACCAAAATGTTCGTCGTTGAAATGATGTGTGTAGTTCAACTATGCATACCTCTAGGTTGCTCTTGTCCTGTTTTTTTTCCCAAAAAGCCCCGATTCCACCAGGAATATAAAACGGAGTTAATATATTGATGTTTTTTTGCCGAACAGCTCGATTCCACCAGGAATATAAAACCGAGTGAATACATGTATTTATGTTTTTTTTTGTCGAACAGCCCCGATTCCATCAGGAATAACATGGAGCTGTTCTACCTTGTACCGGAGCGGTCCTGCGTTCCCGACAGTCCCGTCTGGTACTCCAGCCAGCAGCTCGGCGATCGCGACATGAAGAAGATACTGACCCGCATCCTCATGGTGACCGACATCCACGACTTTTGGGAGGAAATGGATGAGATGGCCGATGACTAAAGAAGACAAAATCTTTATTTAAAAAAACGTCTTTACTTTATTCTTAAAAACTATTCATGGTACTGTCCCAATTCCGACCGATTTTACCTCAAATAACGAAACTCTTTGACTACACAATTTACAATTAATCGGCTGCGTATACCATGTAGACTACAACACTGCAATTAATATTTACAAATGAATCTTACAAAGGTATCTAACAACCTATTTCATTGGCTGTAAGAAATAGTAGCTAACCACAAGGTAACCAATTATAAGCAGTTTCATACAATAACATCAATCCGCTGAGCAGATTTAAGAAGTCTAAGTCACTACAGTAGTGGCTTTACACCAAACGCAAAGGGTTAAAATGTTGAATTGATAGGCTTGTCCTTGTTATCTTTTCAATGATATATGCCCAAAATCCATCCATGGGATAGTTAGATTTCTTGTCAAAATGAATCTATCGGTTGAGAGCAATCATTACTTTTCATGCCATATATTATTTTCAAGCTAATTACAAGGACAGACATAACAAATCAGGCCCATATGCAGGATTTCTCAAGGGGGGAAGGGGGGGGTTCGAAGTTAGAAGCTGAAAGGCTCTATGTGATTTTTGGTGCATTCTAAGCCTCTCCTTGCCTCAAAATCCGAGCATGCATGCATGCATCTTAAACAGGGATTCGTTTGATTCCCTGCGTACGGGCCTGCAAATTATCAATTCAACATTTCAAGTTATTTCCTATGATGAAATCGCTCTGGAATAGAGTTTACAATCAGACAGTTCAACTGTATTAATAAGGAATAATGAAATGGAACATGCTTACTTTGGTGCATGTCCTAAGGGTCTCAAACATTTGGGGTACGTAGAATTCAGCTATGTTAAACCTTATATAAGCAAGAACTACTTCAGAAAGAAATAATACATTTTACATTCAAACCAGCTGCTTTTAACGTGAAGCAGCAAGATGGAGAATGTCAAATAGTTTACTCAAGGGTCCATCAGTATTATCTAGGCATATTCGTCAAGGATTGTCCCACGATGTGGTCTATATGGTAATCGTCATCATAAGTAAAGTACACAGGTTTACACACAAAAGCCATCACCACCACCACCACGCAAGTGTGTATAGTGGCATACTGATATGGAATTGAGGCTCCCCCATTGCCCGAAGTCTTGGGAGACACTGTCTGGCTCGCGGATACAGAATAACCCTCGCTATCTCAAACATTCAAGGTGGTTATTCTCACCATCCGAAAAAAGAACTCTTAGCACCAAACTAATCCATATTTTTATACAGGAAATTGTAAGAAAACACTGCTGTTTGAAAGTGGAATAATATTGTCAGTGTTCACATCTAGGTGTGCGTAATCAAGCGTGGCTCAGGGATCAATAGCTTCCTAGTATTTCTAATTAGTTGGGCGAGTTGAGTTGTTGATAGTAGGGTACCGTGATACATTTTGGAACTCAAGCCGTCTCGAGTCCCAATGCAATATTTTTTTTAAAATAATCTGTGAAAAATTCTCTCCCTTTTTGTCCCCTGCTGTCCCACAACGTCAGAGACAGGGCAACTGTACGTCACATTGTAAAACAAATTGCTGTAGTACTGAATGCTGGTGTTGCACATGTCTCATCGCACGCTATAACTTGTATGAAAAGTGAAAGTTGGATTACAAAGTCGGACCTAACGCGATTGGATAGACCCCATTAGAAAAAAGCCCACTTCAACAGGGGTAAAATTAGAACGTGACTGTTTATTTGTTCTTTAAAATTGTTGTGACTATGTGAACAACTTATGCCCCAGGGCCCCACATACATTCATTCACAAAATGTGGGACTGTGGGGGTGAAATTTCTGGGTATAAGTAGTAAGTTTCCTAATGTTTGAAATTGCTGCATATCATCCCGATAATCTACTTGTAATAATGTAGTATTTCTATTAATACTTCTGATTTCTGAACAAAGTTAGTGCTTTGTTTTATAAATATATAAAAAAAAAAACTGGTAGTTTGTGTAAAAAGACAATGTTATGTGGATGAAAATGTAAAGTCTTGATAATGTCTGACTGTACATATCTTTAACAAAACTATTGTTTAGTAGTTTTACACTGCCCTTCGAAAAATGTTGAAATGCAAACTATGTTGTTTTGGCAAATAACCATAAAATGATGACGGCTATATGTGACTGGCTCTGTGAAATATGAGTCACTTGTCGGTAAAACAACAACCTGTAATTTAGGGTTAATTAACTTTTAAATATGAATTAGGTGTCCAACATTTATCAAAATGAAGCTGGTATTGTGCTCTTCCCAGCCCATGTACATAACTGAATTGTTTTACACTCAAGTGACTTATTTTCGCAGCAGCAGTCAGATATGTTCAGGGGGTTCGAGTAATCATCATTTTGCCATCATGTATTGAGTTGTTTTATTATTGTCCCAATAATGTATTACAATATAGTTCATAAAACTACAAGACCAACCATTGTATACTTTAGATTTGCGCTTGCCAAACGTTTTTTGTTACACACATTGTGATTTTCCTTAGCTTGCCGTGGGCCCACAAAACTCCCTGGTATATCTGATGAAAAAGTGACCAACCGCAAAACGCTTGTCGACCCATAGTCTGGGAAACGTGGCTTTAAATTACTGGTGTACTTTGATTTTATTACAGTGGTAATTGCTTCTTATTTGTAGTTTTTCCTCATTTTTGGCATAAAATCTGAAAATTTATTTGATCTATAATCATTCTGTGTAATCTTGAAGACTGTGGGCGTGTGTATATATTTTAGAAGTTATTCCTGAGAACGTCATGCAAAGAAAAAAACACTCCTTAAACTAACATTCATGTGCTATCAGGTTACCTGAATGACCCTAAAATTGGTTTGAAAAGTTTCACAAATAACCTATCACTTCAGTACCAGTAATCACAATTTACAAAAATCCACACTAATTAAATCAGTCATCTTAATTCAAAAAGTACTTTGTCGTCACTAGAAAGGTTACGGTTTTTCCTATGTACAGCAGCATTGTAGTTTAATACACATTTTTCCCCCCAATTCATGGAGAAGATGGTGATGGTAATAAAGTACAAAATCATAAGAAAAGAAGTCACAGGTTTCAAACGTTAAAAGAAATGATATAAACGGGATTACTAGTTCAAGGTTTTCAATGGTGGAAACCGTTTGTATACATTTTTCTCACAACAGACAAAAAATAAGTCGGCCATTTTAAATTTAGGACGACATATTTCTACGAATCAGCGATTTGGAGAAACTAATACGATAACCATGTTGATATCAAATATTGACCCTTTGGCTTCTTCCACCTCTTTAGATCTGGAAAAGATCCCATTCCGTCGTGGGGGATTGAGTAACATACCCACGAATGCATAATTGGCACTTGCGGACTGTGCAGGCATTACCTGCCCCTCATCCCAGCCTCCTTGAGTACCTGGGTGTTGCAGGTATGGTCTTGCCATCGGTGCCCAAGAGTTCGACAAAGCAGCACGGGAACCGAACATGAGTTCAGCCTTCGTCTCAAATCCAGCCGTCGATGCTCAAATCCACCAAATTGAAAACCCGATTCGGTGTTGGTGTTGAGATGATAAAGTGTGGATAAAAACCCATTGATATCGCCCCAAATTTACTTATTTCAGCCACATGATGTCCCAGCCGGGTGCAGTTGTAATCTTAGAACCGATACCCGTACCAGTCTGTGTACCTGTAGATATGTGCCGTCTCCAAGGCTTTCGTAATATTTCTTGATTTCCTCGACTGACGGGCAAGTTGTCTGGTGACGGTGGCACTGGCTCTCTTCATAGAACGGTCTTTCTTGAACTGATCATTTTTGGACTGGACCCATCTGTAACAGATGATATTTGTAAAAAAACATTGGGGACCAACATTTGGCAAAATGGCTTATTTTAATCCACAAAATATCGTCCCCCAGCCCCTATGAGGGTAGGGATTAGACACTGCTGATCCAAACCTGCTAAAACGTCTAATGTCCCGGATAGACAGGGGTGATAATATTGATGCTAGAATGAAATGCTTACTGCCTGAAAGCCTTGTTGCATTCCTTGCGATCCCGAACGACAAACCCGTTGATCTTCTCCTGTTCGGCCTCCTCCTTCAACTTCCTCTCTCGTCTCGCCTGCTGCTGCTTGGCATGGAGCCAGTCCTGGAAGATCTCCTCGGTGTTTGGCTGGTCCTGCAAGTGGAGAATAGGATCATTGGATGGTAGATGGGTGCCTGAAGCTTGAAAGAAACAAAGACGTGAATTTGGGCTTGACTAAAAACCATTTCTAACCATATGTGACGATTGGCGCCGACCAATGGCAATCACTGCTCAAATGTCAAGCCCTCCCT
This sequence comes from Pteraster tesselatus, assembly GCA_032273685.1. NCBI lineage: Eukaryota > Metazoa > Echinodermata > Asteroidea > Velatida > Pterasteridae > Pteraster > Pteraster tesselatus. The sequence continues at coordinate 3,186 of JAVCKS010090280.1, read as the reverse complement.
GTAAAAGAATGCATTGTGTAAAGATAGAAATTTCTCGCTAAAAGTTTTGAATTCTCACCGCCAGTTGACCTATGATCATCAATCTGTTTAACAATAAAAAGAAGTCACCTTATTTCCGCCGCCGTCTTTTTTCTGCTGTGTCTTCTTCGTCTGTCTCTGCTGCTGCAGCTCGTTCTCCCTCTTCTGGTGCAACCACGCCTGAAACGCACTGTCCGCCTCCTCCTGTCGCCTCTTTGCTCTCTCCTCCTCGGTGTGCTTCTGCTCCTGCTGTTGCCTCATCCGCAGTCGGATCTGCTCCCGTTTGTGGTCCTTCTGCTCGGGCGTCAAACCGTAAGTGCTGTGCCCGGTGTACGTCACCTGCCACGATATCATCGCCTCCCGCTGGGCCCCCGCCGACTGGATCCTCCTCGGGGGTAGCTGCGACCGGTTCAGTCCCGTCTTGTCCGTCGCCGTCGATGGTCTTGGCCTCGGCGGAGGACTCGGTTGCAGCGGTACAGGATCGGAGGCCGTCGTCTCTTGGTGCGAAGGTGCATCCCCGCGATCGCTTGGGTCAGGTCGAATCGGAGGAACGTCAACGTCTAACCCCATCGATCGTCTCTCGACAGCGCTCAACCTGCTCACGTCGACCAATTCGAATTTACCGTCCCGTTCCATCAAAACAGTTTCCTCTCTGACCTTGCTTCCATCCCCGTTACTGTTGCTATCGTTGTCCTGTATCGCTAGCTTTGTAACTTGCAAGTCGTCGGGATTGGTGTGTTCCGGGGCTGGTGGCGTTTCAGCATCAGTGTTGTCACTTCCCGCAGACGAATCCGGCCCATCCTTTGCCGGACCGGCGTCACCTTCGTCCTCGCTGTACAGCTCTTGGGGGAACTCCACGGCGACCACGTTGTCGCTAAACGTCACCTTTCGGTCGGTTCTCTCGGGTGTTTCGTCCTCGGCTTTCAGCTCCTCGTTGAGCTGTCGGACTCGATCGGCGATGTCGTATTCCGGGGGATCGTCCATCGGTAAGAAACCTTCATCTTTCAGCTTCTGTATTTCCAGTTCTAAGAGGTGCTGGTCATCCTCGGTGGAGCCCCGCTCATCGTGGGTTTGGGACTGGTCTTTCCCATTCAGTACTTGTTCTTCGTGGTATGTCTTGGGGGTGTCTTCGTCCTGTAACGCCTTCTCTTCATTGTGATATTCGGGTACATCCCGATTCTGGGTGATTTCTTGCGAGGATGGGGATTGGAGATAGTCCTCTTTTTTATAACTCTGTTCATGAAAACCACAAATATTCAAGTGAAACCAGCTGCTTCATTCATGGATGGGAATCAATGTACCATTCTGATGATTACTGACAATCTAGTTATGCTGGCTTGTTACAACATTATGACCTAATTGTTGATGTACACATTGCTTGTAACTATATAATTGGCATGTTTTTACCATCTATGTACAATAACATAGTAATAGTGTCTTACCTGCACTGGGTCACTCTGTTCCGCATCAATCAACCAATCCAAATCTCGATCGATAGAACTCACCGAGTCTGCCCGATGCCGCTGTTGTGAAGCCTGTTCTATTTGGGTAGTCATGTTGAGCTCATAATCCTATTTCTAGTATTAACAAATTACCAGTATTAAAATTATTTATTTAAATACATCATTTGACAATTAGCAGTAAGGTGAATATAAAGTACACCTTGAACTTGAAAAGAATACAGTGGTTAATAGTAGGGATGTCAAAACCTGGAGATACTGACAATGTGCACACATATACACAGACGTGAAACATGCCCATGATTTGACAAAGCCTAAGTAAATTGTAAAGTGCTCCTGATTTGAGTGTTGTACATTGTGGTTTTGGAGATATGACAGTTAAAAACTTAAAATCGTGCATGGGATCACGTCGCAATTCACTCCTATTTATTCACGATTTTCTATGTCTACAGTGTGGCACGGTGAGTAAAACATGATTGCGTTGAGATCCCTAGTGCTTTGTGTTATTCTATCTCCAAAGGCATGCACTTGCAAGGCTCGGATGAGGAGCACTTTACCTTTTACACGTCTGTATATTTTTTGGAAGGTTAACTAAATTAAATATTTAAAAATCTGTATCAATTCAACAACCGTTTACTGGATTTGTTTTCAATCTTTCCAATAATGCTTTAGATTTGTCCCACTTTTATTTGGCATGAGTTACATGTAGAATGAAAGAGTTTAAAATTTGCATTGACATCCCTATAATATTAATACAATAATAGCATGGAAAACATTCGGGTGCTAACCGTAGTACTAGTACTACTGCATGTCTACGTCCTAGCCTGCCCTAGCCTAGGCCAGGGTAGGCCATGCCAACTGGAAGTAGGCCTATAGCCTAGGCCAGGCCGGCTAGGGCCTAGGCTAAAGATATAGTTATTTACCTTACCAAAAACGGGCAGCATTAGCCAATCTTTGTAACTGCAGCGCTACGTCCGTGTGTTAATTACATTAATGCAAATACTGAAATAGGTCTGAATAATTTAATTACAATACAACCATACGCACACGTACACGCACCGAATTATTAATGTATGCCAATTATCATTATCCACAATTAACGACATGCATGCGTCATCGTTGTTTAGACTCTGGCACCAATAGCAACGTTAGCTTGGTACCCTTGAAACGCGAAGTGTTGTGGTTCTCGTAAGTGATCACAGGGTTATAGACCCAATCAATTATCTTTGGGTGGTGGGGGGGGG
>JAVCKS010090268.1:4652-22788 GCA_032273685.1 Pteraster tesselatus | reverse complement strand
GTCAATCAGTCACGTGTATCCAACCACGCAGTCAACCAGTCACAACGTGTACATCCAACCATGCAGTCAACCAGTCACAACGTGTATCCAACCACGCAGTCAACCAGTCACAACGTGTTTCCAACCATGCAGTCAACTAGTCATAACGTGTTTCCAACCATGCAGTCAACCAGTCACAACGTGTATCCAACCACGCAGTCAACCAGTCACAACGTGTTTCCAACCACGCAGTCAACCAGTCATAACGTGTTTCATACCATGCAGTCAACTAGTCATAACGTGTTTCCAACCATGCAGTCAACCAGTCACAACGTGTATCCAACCACGCAGCCAATCAGTCACAACGTGTTTCCAACCATGCAGTCAACCAGTCATAACGTGTATCCAACCACGCAGTCAACCAGTCACAACGTGTATCCAACCATGCAGTCAACCAGTCACAATGTGTTTCCAACCATGCAGTAAACCAGTCATAACGTGTATCCAACCATGCAGTCAACCAGTCACAACGTGTTTCCAACCATGCAGTCAACCAGTCACAACGTGTTTCCAACCATGCAGTCAACCAGTCACAACGTGTATCCGACCATGCAGTCAACCAGTCACAACGTGTTTCCAACCACGCAGTCAATCAGTCACAACGTGTATCTAACCATGCAGTCAACCAGTCACAACGTGTACATTCTGTATAACAATAATTGTGTTGTATTATATGGGTAAGACAGCGGTATTGAACAACCTTTCTGGCTAAACAAACTCCTTTAACCGTCCTTTAAGCTCCATGACGTTTTTTTAAATTCTCAGTCCAATACTCCACTAATTATACCGACGATCAAACGAACCTCCCAGAACCAATAAACTTATCTTCGTCGTTACATGTTCTCCAATTACGAATGTGTATTTGTATGCAAATATTTTTTAATGGCTTGCTTTATTTGTTATCCGTACAAATTCAAGTTGATAACGTAGTCGCGTGCTTCCATCCAGAGGTCACCACACTTCAGTTTCGCTAAAAAAAACGCCACTACTGTCGCATGAACAACTAACAAAAGCGATATAATAATACATCAGTTTTGATAACGTCCAATAAAACTCACTCAAGGTCAACAGCAATGCGGGACGATTCCACCAATCAACACGTCGTTTACGTACCGCGTTTTGTTAACCAATCAGCGAGATTGTTACATTACATTGGCGGCATTCTAACCTGCGAAATGTCGTCTGCTTGCTATGGTGTTGGTGACATGTACCCCCACGCGCTGCGGGTTCGTCACCGTGTGTGTGTAACGGGCCGCCGGTCTCACGGCGGACACGCTACAAACCCACGTGTGTGACGGTTAGAGTGAGTGAATATAAGTCGTTCAGTCACTTATGATAACTGTCAGTAGGCCCAGACCGTGAAGTGAACAGCCAGCCCACAACCCGACCATCCCTTCACTCACTACACACCGACACTACGCCAGAGTCACCATAACCAACCAGCTTCATATTATCGTATTCAATATTCACTTAGGCCAAAAGCAATTAAACTAGTCATGTCGAACCAAGGAGACCCAAATCTGGCCCGACTCTTCAAGTCTGTACAAAGGGAGTATCCTGACCCAGTCAAGGCTCATGTCAAAGGTAAGAAACTTTAGATTTTGCTTAAAATAAATGACAATTTTGTGTATGATTCTAAATACATGTATATTTGTACCGCCAGTTCACAAGTTAGTAAAATCGCAATAACAAAGCGCCGTTCAGTCTCCGTTAGACCGCGCCGAGCTTGTTATCTTTTGCGGTTTGCCAATGGCCCGCCACCCGCAACCACAACAATAATGACACAATTTGTCCTCTTTGTGTGTTTATCGCGCCAAGGTGCACACAAATATTTATTTCTCGTAATGTTTTTACCCGCCAACTAGTGGAAAAACAAACATCCGTTTTGCGGTTGTCTCTCGTCGGTTGAATAAAATAAAAATAGCAGACGAATTTCGGCAAATTTCACGTCCACGTGGTTTTCCAATTATTTTGATATTTTTAGATATGGACGTTATAAAGAGATTTTGTTTAAAGAATATAAAACCGCAATCGCAAGCTTCTGTTTGGGAAATAGACTTGGCCTTTTTTCCCCGTGTACCCCGAATGGTAGTAACTATTGTATTATCCCTCCGCACTACATTAACTGAGTATAGTAATTAAATACTTTAACAACATTGCATAAAGAAAATGTGTTTTTCTACAAGTTAATTCATGATTTGCATGCAATCATTGTGACCTCATTTTGTGAGTGGTCCATATTGGACAGGTGCGTGGGAAGGGCGTGTGTGTGTGTTTGGGGGGGGGCGGGGGGTGCAGGTGTGGGGAGGTCCAGGCTTGGGGTGGAGAGGGGTGCTAGCTACACGTGTGGACTGCTACTACTCGGCGCACTTGGCAGCTGCAATCCTGTCATAAAATCGAATCTCTCTCAAGCTGATAAGAATCTAGCCTGGTGGTCTAAAACCACAACCGGTTCTATTATTAGTCCGATTTTTCTTTTTATAACACACCTTGACCTCGTTATTTTGGCCACTCTTAGGACTAATTATAACTGACCCCGGCCTTAACGCCTGTGTAGTTAACAGTGCAGCTGGGGTGGTCAGTTTGACCAACAAACTTTGTTAGGAATAAGAGCTCGTTTTTGTAGGATCGCCAAGTTAAAGGTTACCCATTATTCCACGTACACACGAATTATACGAAGAAGAGGATGTGATAGTGTGTAACAATCTTACAGTGTGGTTGTTCTTTTACTCATTAGGACCCTAGCCATTTCATGTTTGTTACAGCGACTACGTCCAATAGTAACTTGCTAGTTCTTTACCAGTGGTCTGTGCTATTCCCGTTGGGTTATAAAAGGTTTAAACAAACTTCAAACATTGACCAAGCATTATATTATTGGCAAGAATTTACGCCTCAATGTTGCTGATGAGTTCTGGTGACCTCTGGGTCGTGGTGACCTCTAAGTCCTCTGGATCCTTGTGACTTTGGGGTGGTGGTGCTTTAAGCTCCAAGGCCCATATATGGGCCTACTCCTACTGTATCGAATAGTGACGTCAGTTGTCATGACAACTAGTTCCAACCCAAAGCTGAATGGCTGTTCTGTCTCTGCACAGCCACTAGTTCCAGACACTAACCAGGCAACTTGATACAGGTTTCACGTCAGTTTTGTGGTATTTTCTGTTTAATGAGTCTACTCTCAACAATGACAAAATGACTCGAACCAAGACTACTAGGCCTAATACTATATCATTACAATGGCTTTACAATGGTTTTCCGTTGGTCACTAATGTAAACAATTTATGTTTCTGTCCAAAGTGTAGTCAGATAAGTTTGCTGACCGAAGCCAGAGACATGGCTCTATAGCTCGACCGCAGGCTTTATTTTATAACCACAGAGGCAATAGAGATTCATAAATTGTCGTTGTCATTGGCACACCATAACCATAATCAGTTAGTTACCTCAAGTTTACTTCTTCTGTTTATCTGGAGCCTAGGTTTGGAGGCGTGAGGGGAGCCCGAGAAACTGGGAAAAATAAGGTTAGGCAGAAACCGAAAACCAAATGAAGGTTAGGCAGAAACCGAAAACTAAATTAACATGTTTGGATTCGAACACGAGTCCTACAGTGGCGAAGGCGGGAAACTCAGATTTTGGGAAAGATCCTTCCAGAAGGACAAACAACAACAAAACCAACAACGTGTGATCAAATATATCCTACTAACCACGAAGTGGTGGGTTCGAAAACGGCAATATTATATTAATAAATTGTTGGCAACAGGAATACTATCCTATTACCCGTACGTCCTGCGATATGTATAGGCTTATACTAGGATATACGGCACCGCCTACACACGTACAGCAGATTGAACTTGAACTTGGAACCTAACTACTGCGCCTTACGTAAAGTGTGTTAATCCACGTGTACGGTATAATGTGTTAACATAACATCTGTGAAAAGTCAACCCAAACGATCGATACATGCACCGCATGCGACAAGTGGGCGGAACGGGAATTACACGTTTATTAAAACCGGTGTGTCGTGGTGTATGTACCTGCTTGGGTTTTATACACCCACCCACCTCACTGCGCATGCGACAAGTAGGCGGAACAAGGATTACACGCTTATTCACACCGGTATGTGTACCAGCTCAGGTTTTCAACCCTACTGCGGATACTACACGTAGGCGGAATGAGGCTTACACGTTTATTCCAAGATATAGGTGTTTCAAGATATAGGCCTATGAAATATATGGCCCCACTGACTTTGAGACTAACGACTAGTCACTGGGGGACTATCGACTAGTCACCGGGGGACTAGCGACTAGTCACCGGGGGACTAGCGACTAGTCACCGGGGGACTGTCGACTGGTCACCGGGGGACTAGCGACTAGTCACTGGGGGACTATCGACTAGTCACTGGGGGACTATCGACTAGTCACTGGGGGACTATCGACTAGTCACTGGGGGACTAGCGACTAGTCACCGGGGGACTAGCGATTAGTCTCCGGGGGACTAGCGATTAGTCTCCGGGGGACTAGCGACTAGTCTCCGGGGGACTAGCGACTAGTCACCGGGGGACTAGCGACTAGTCACCGAGGCACTAATGACTAGCCCCCGAGGACATTTACTGGTCTTGCCTTGTCCTTACTTATGAAGTCGCAACCCAAATATTTCAAACTTTTGAACCAAATTATTTTATTTCACCAAAATAGTGCGGTAATACACAATGCATTTATGCACTGTTAAAAACATGAAATTGCAAATTATCCTTAAATATATTTGCAGGATTATACATTTAATCAATGTCCGCGTCCACTTAAAACGGTCCCGCGACCCACTTTTGGGTCACGACCCACCAGTTAACAACCATATCGACTACCCTAACACCTGTACCCTATAATGTCGCCTCCTCTACTGACCCCCTCACCCGTTACTGCCCGGTATACTCCCCGCTATATCCAGCTAGGTACATTAGAACCAGCTGGTCCCCATTCCCGGCTCCCACTCTCCGTGGTTCGTCCTCACACATTGGACAGTTTTGTCAATCTCCCTGGACTATGGGTGTAAATGGACACGATATAAACAGCAGCCATATTGTGCGGCAAGCATATGATATAGGCCCACCTGGTTGGCTACCCCTGTGACGTACGTCTGTGCACCGTACCATTGACACACCTATAGTATTTGCGCCATCATGATATCAATATACCATAATATAGCCACTATATTCGATTGAACACAGCCAAAGCAATAATTATATACTGCTGAAAATTGAATGATTTGTAAACCAACATGTAGACATTTGGTTTGAATGAATAATACTGGTTGTCTTTTATTACACGTAGTCAATACTGTCCAGACTTCCGTTGCACCGCCTCTTTAATGTCTACCATCCTTCCCTACGTATTTATAGTTTATTGGTGTGGGTGATTTGTGGGTGGGTGAATCAACCAGTCTTCACGTACACACAAACTAAAAACACATAATTGGAATTATTTTGATTCTGGGAATTATAATAATAGATAGCCCAAAAATTAATAATATAGAGATAACCCACACTCGTACTTCCCGTGTCTGCCGAAAGCAGAGGAATTATGTGTCAGCTGTTATCTTGTGGGTCATTACACCATTTTGGGGCACGATTTCTGACAGGGCGCCTGCTATCGGTATTAATGTACCACCTTTCTAATAAATTATTATTACGCGTGTGTACAGTATATGCACCAGAATGGGACATGAAACAGAGATCATACCCAACCTGAGTGAAGTAATGACCTAGTATTCGTTCTATACTCAACTTGACTGGATTAAGTTGGGAGTGGCAGGGCCTGTCGTTCGCAGTCAAACTGATACTATACCGACATGGCATAGTGCGCAGTCAAACTAGGGATTTACTGTGGTTGACACGAGAACACGGTTAAGCTTGAGATTGGCACAGACACATGTTAGAGTATTTCAGCAGAGAAAAGGGGCTTGGCTGTAGGACAGCTCTTTATACCTGGGAGGGTGCGTCAGTGAGAGGGGACGCAATTCTACCTTAGTAATTAAATCCAACTGCCGATAGACCAGGAAATTGTCCTAAACAAAGAGACACAGTGTTGAAGGAAACTTTTCATTCAGCCAGGAAGATATGGGTTCGCGGCCTACTAGTTCTTGGGTGATGGAACAAGAATCTTAAACCCATATCTACTGTAATCTCCAGTAGACCGGAAGATTACAGTATCTCTCGGGCAGGTATAGACAAGATGTTTAACAGTGGGCGCGGTTGGGTAGCTCAGATATTATATTATTGAGTTCGTAGAATCTTACCAAACTTCCATCATTGTGAGCCGCAGTGTGATTGGTTATTTTACGACGGTAAAATGCCGAGCAATAGCCATTACGACGTGATATGGACCGCCATTGTACCGATATGCACTACCACCAGGGTACTGCCGATATGCACTACCACCAGGGTAGTGCCGATATGCACTACCACCAGGGTACTGCCGATATGCACTACCACCAAGCTAGTTATTATGGGGCGCCCTGTCTGACCCTAGATCATAACTTGAGACATTATGGGGGTCTACTTAATAACCACTATAACTCACTACTCCCTATGAAGTTCACTGTCACTGTGCTGTAATGTCGAGATTCCCAGCACCGTGCTTCGACGACGTCTATGTAGGTCACAATGTGCGAACAGTGAAGAGTTACCATTGAGTTGGTACGAGTCTTACGTCCACGGTGGGACCGTTATTGCATGGGTTGTTGGGCATGATCCACATGTTGAGAACCGATCAGCTTAAAATGTGTTAGAAGGAACAAAATATGTTTTCAATAGTGTGTTTGGCTATTGATGTTCACATGGTATGATAGCAGACGGCATCAGTTTGTCTAACGTGACCTTAAGACTTTTTTACGATTCTTGTTGCATTTAGAAATTTGGTTTCCAAACACAGAGCAAAGCAAACTCTCTCTAATGAATAGACAAAATCAATTTGTCTCAACGTGACCGTAAGACTACTCATTGCAATGCGATCTACTGCATTCCCGTGCGTACATGTACATACATCAATTTTTGCAGCAGTTGTTAACACCTATAAGGTCATAACATAGAGGACTTTCCGTGTTTTTGTGTTTCCGAAGGACTACGTGACGAGGCATAGGCCTATAAAGTTTAATGTTAACAAAAATAGTAGCCATTGACTGAATGCTTCCAAATACAGTTACGCTACAAAAAAGGTGTGGTGGATTTGAACGGCCATCGGCACCCACAAGTAATGGTTAACGGCTCAGGTCTGCACATGTGATAGATGACCCTGGGTATATAGACCACATCACAATCACAGATCGTTCGCCATTCTGTGACGTTTATTTTCGACAATCTAAATTGAAATCCTTGCCGACCTGGATTTTATAGGCTTATAAAACTCCCAAGTCGTGATCTTGCCGGGGTCAGTATAAACGTAGCTGGTTGTAAAAGCGCCAAGTTCTCGACCCCAAATTACTAGTGCCTGATTATATATTCTCCGTCGCGTCAGACTGACATTACGCCCTGTTTCCAGTTAATTTCTTTCGTGTGTTACCCGTATATAGTTTGACTTTAAACTTCATGTCCTAATAGTCTGGCACCTCCAAGGCTGGCCTTCCCCCAGGAGGGGACGGACGCCGTTCTATTGTTCAATAAGACGGCCCAGAGGTTTGCCTATTTCACGCTCCGCGGGGAGAAATTAAACCGCGGGGTGTACCGAAATCTTTAGTTGGCGCACCGCAATCACGTAACATTATACGGGATGAAGGGAAAGGAATTATGAAATTTTGATTTGATTGTGGTAAAATTTTTGCTAGTTTGCGGTTAGCGTGATAATGAGTCGAGTGAATACCCGCCTTAATATAAAAATGTGTGTGAATGAAATCCTTTTATGAATTAATCACATTCGTGCGGGCAGTTTTCATTATTTACACGAGTTTCTACACTGTTAATGTCATCATGTAATCACTTTACTTGTCAAATGGAAAAGAACGTATTTAGAGTCCACAGGCCAAGTCCTACAGCATGCACGATCAGCCCAGTCACGTGATTTCTTTGAAAGATTCATGAATATCACGAATATCACGAATGTCACGTGATAAACCCAATTTCATCGGCGATATGTTTCGAAGACAATGTTTTAGTCAAATCCTAGATCCGAAAACGTGCAGAAATTACTCTGGTACCTTACCAAAAATGTCTCTATAAAAGGCACACATCATTCATGTGATACAGGATACTAGACCAGCAGGGAATGGCGAACCCACTGGGCCAGAATAGGCTGATAAACTGGAGTTTAAATTGTTGTTGTTACTATTGTTATTTTGGTGAGGAGAGAAAGGGTTTTAATGGCGATCAGCATTATTGGTTTGAAGGTCTCTCATAGACGGTGGAAGGCGCTCATTGTAACAACTAAGGCTGTTCTTTTCGTGCACGTTTGTTGGCAGAAGGTTACCCTATTGTTGGGTTATTGTACGGCGATTCGTATAGACAATTGGCCTTAATATCGTAACGAAGAAGAAACGTGACCGCCCTCCTTATCCACAAACGTACGGTACGGTGATCCGTAAAGACCAGCAGTCTTGTTATATAGTAACAAAGAAATATTGATAAAGCACTGTTTTCAATTTACACGTATATAAATGTATTTTAAATCTTTATTGCGTGCTATATCGGTTGTTAATCTTTGTTGTTTGTCGAACTTTGATGGTTAAAAGCCACCTATATTTTGTTCTTTAAAGGCCGTGATACAGACCCACGTGGTTGCTAAAACCTGGACGGAAATACCTTTTCTCGAAGCATGTACGAATAAATCTCTTTTCTCATCTTTTGTTTTGGATCGCTATATAAGGCCTATTCGGTGTTATTTAAAATAGCACCGATAACTTTATGTAATAATATTAATCGGAATAATTGCTGTATTGCACACCTATGGCATTATAGTTTGCCCAACTTGGCGCCATTCACCGCGGCACGTTCATGACCGTTCGGTCATTCCGTAGCGTCATGACCCATTAATAAAACAAGTTTGACTGACAGTTTCAGGAGTTTTTCGGTATAAAACCAGGAGCCGTTGGATTGGTCTGCCTTCAGGGTTCAGCCAGTCTTGGTTTATAGGTCACAGCCAGCCGGATAATGGTCGAACTGGGTCGTTGTGTGGCTATAACGCATACACCGTAGGGCTGTTTGTACAGAGCTAGACTTGTGTTCTTTGTCGCTAAGTTTATTTTTATCATTGTCAGTCAATTATACAGCTACATTGCCTCGAGCCGACTAATATTTCCTCTTTCCAGTTCCCCTGACAAAGAAAGAAATACTTCTTTGTATGATGTATCAGTATAGCGCTGTAATCGCGAGGCACTGTCGAGATTCCGCTGGATAAAGTACAACTGGCAACATGATGTTGGGAAAATATAGGTAGATGAATGTCGCAATGCCCTGCATTATAAAATATCAGCTGCTATCTTGTAGGTTTTAAGATGTACCTATAGGTCTGTACTCGAAAAACGTAGTCAATTAGCTAAATGATCCACTTGTTCAGTTAAGTGAACCACACCACATAACAGAAACCACATCCCATAAAAAAACAAATTAAAAAAAGGAACCACACCTCATAGAAGAAAGCACACCATAAACAGCCGGAGTCGTTTAATTTGAATACCCCAAAAAAGTCTACAAAGTTACACAGATCTGTAAACCGCGTGTGCCAACGTCTATATCCTCACAAGTGCTGTTAATTTGTCCATGTGCTTCCTTCGCCCTTCTTCGTTCATCTTGGAGGTTGGTTTGTGGTTCTAACTCTGTTCCACCGAATTCCATTTTGTGCCAATTCACGGTCATTTGTTGTTCCTCTGAGGCAATTTAATGTTGGCTTCGTTTTTTAAGAATTGTACAGCGACCCCTCGTACGCTTCAAGGTTACTACTGACTGACATGCGCAGTCGTCGTGTGCTGCTGATTGTGCTGGTGGGTCGAATCGCCCCATTACCGTGCAGTAAGTCTGCAGTGTACTCGCCCCAGTCACTCAGACTTGTTTTGCGGGGTTTTTGAACTCGACCAAATTTTAGTCTCATTGTCGTCTTTTTATTGCCAATTAATGTCGGCAAACCGGAAAACGACTGCCACTCAAATAGCAACACATCATGCGGCCTAGACCTTGAAGATTAACCCGGCGGCTCTGAATCATCTTCTAAACAGTAACTTCGTGATTTTAAACTGCCTCGACGGTCCGACGACGAGGGAGGCTGGTCAGTGTGTTATGTTTATGGACTCCTTAGCTGTTCGGCAGACTGTTGATGTAGCATCTCATTACAAGTTTGGTTGTGTTTGAAGGAAGTTCCTACAACATTTCATTACAAGTTAATGTGGAACTGATTGATATACATAACACATACATAAACCCACTAGTCATAAACCCATAGTCGTAAACCCACTACTAGTGGTTCTAAAACACTCTAGTCATTGACTCAGTAAACGTACATTCTTATTCAAACATTGATATTGAAGACGTGCGTATTTCCGTACGGCCCCAAATCGACGGCGCACTTTACGGTAAATATATCCCAATGATTCATGTTACCTAACCAACCAACACGTGAAGGCTTTGTAACTCGCCCCACGGTGCCTCCAGAACCCAAACAAGACCGCCCCGAGAGCATTTGTTACCAGCAACAATACTTTCCCGGCGGGGGGCTTGTAGCTGAGTTTCCGGCCGTGGTTTCAATGATGTATCCCCCATCTTACCGGGACTGGTGGTGCACGCTCGGTAATAACGCGCCCGGCCTTCGATAGTGACATTAGGACAGTGTAGTTTTGTTATTCGCTAACAAGTACACGCCCAGATAGACGAGATACTGTTCGTACTTGCAAGTCAGTAACCTTGGTCGTCTCCCGATCGCTCCAATTCAGTCGTCAAACACCAAACCTATTAGCCTATAAACGAATTCATAATTTTACTTGAATTCAAGTGGCTAACCAAGTCTGACGACTTGACACCTAGACACTCGCGTAAAACGCAAAAGAATATTGTTCGACTGGACTCCAGGCTATGAAACTGGTTGCACGGTTAGAATGGGACTCGCCGCCATCGCACAAAACGAAACACACAGCTCGCAGCGCTGCCCCCTTTATGGAATAGCACCTGTCCTTTGAACGTGATGTCATTATATGAATCATGGAGACTATTAATGAGGGGTTCGTTTTTTACGTCTGTTAAAAACTTTGGGCTAAAAAAAAACACAAACGGTGCGGTCGACGCCGGTCATGGCTTACCACAGCACAGTTTACGCCAAACACACAGAAGGCGTATAGAACTTCACTGTAATAGCTTCCTAGAGCGATATAATATCAGCCTTGTTTTTGGCCTAGCATCAAATTTCACTTATCAAAAACTTCCTGTACTAAAAATAAAAAATGATGGCACAAAATCGTGGTGTTTATCCCATACACGAGGGAAATACGTATATACATGTATAGGAAAACGTAATACAATAATATTCGTAGTTTCATAACTAAAACAGAACCAAAAGGCGTCGAGCCAATTTCACTAAAAGAAGTAACTTGTGCTTTTCTGTGATTGAAAAACCGACTTCCTAGCGATTTAAACGAGTCCTCGTTTAGTAAACTGAGAGGCTGTAGGAGTCCCCGGGACTATAAAGCTGGCTAGGTGGGTATAATGCCCCAGTGGGGCTGGGCAGCCGCTGCTAATGTTCCCGTTGAGACCCCAGTGTCTGCAGACGCCAACTTATAATAGGCTAGTATTGAGTGTACGGTGTGCACGCACCACACGGGGCGATCGTCGTGTTGCTGGGACGACCCCGTGCTATTGACCCCGCCGTCGCTACGAGAACTCGGTTTGCAGGTCTGATTAAGACTTTACATTATAAGTAAAGATTTATAATGCCAACAGTCTTGTCCCATAGACCCAACAGACGGTATCCATGTCACTGGATAGGCTTTCTTCTGTTTGCTATACGAAGATATAGACCTTGAAGCGCAAACTTGCTGACAGGGTTACCAATGTCAAACTAGTTATAACCAGGAATAGCAATGTCAAACTAGTTATAACCAGGAATAGCAATGTCTAACTAGTTATAACCAGGAATAGCAATATCTAACTAGTTATAACCAGGAATAGCAATGCCAAACTAATTATAACCAGGAATAACAATGTCAAACTAGTTATAACCAGGAATAGCAATGTCTAACTAGTTATAACTAGAAATAGCAATGTCACAAACTAGCCATAACCAGGATTAGTTATGTCGAAGTAACTAAAACCAGGTATTAGTTATCTAACCAGGTGTCAGCTAGCTATATAACCAGGTGTCGGCTAGACATAGCCAGGTCACAGCTAACTATATCCATGTGTCAGCTAACTATATCCATGTGTCTGCTAACTATATTCATGTGTCAACTAACCATACAAAGTGTAAGCTAACCATATCCATGTGTCAGCTATCTAACCAAGTGTTAGCTAACTATAAGCAGGCGTCAGCTAACTAACCAGTTGTCACAGCTAACTTGATTGCTATATAATCAAACCAGGTTACAACTAGAAGTACACTTTAACGAAATAACTAATTCACAAGTTTGAAAGCTGATATTGAAATATAGCAGTACACACGACAGTTGGTATTAGAGTCAAATCACGGACTGACCGTAGATAAATCTCTACATGTGAGGTCTATCAGGGACCAGACTATTTGATTATGGGGTCATCTACGTTCATATTATGTGATAATCAAAAGCTACTCCCACGCTGACCCTGAGATGGTTTCTCGTCGAGAAGGGCTTTTTGTCATGGGGTGGGTTATCGTTGTAGGGTGGGTAGATATCTACGAGTAGGGGTTAGATTGTGCTAACTCGGCTAATGACGTTACGAGGTTGTCCCAGCACGGAATGTGTTATGTCGGTCATTGTACTGCGTGATGGCTGTGGTTCACTATATGGAACAGACGTCGGGTAGCGGTATAACGTTGGCAATATATTGGAATGGAATCAACTTGGCTTAAAACTTCTCAAGTTCAGATCATCGGGAATCTGTTTATTATCTCTGTGGTTTCTGCTCTAATTAGTTTTAAACCTTGGGATGGATATTTCCTTTTGAATCGTTTTTGTTCATCTGGCCGAGAGTAAGTTTTATTTCATCCGGGAAATCATAAAGTTAAACCATTGACGCATGTTTCTGAGTGTCCTAGTTGTGGTTGACATTGTCTACTGTAATTCAATATCCCGTCTGATGATAGAGGTTTACAAGATTACAAGTCAGCGTAAAGTACAGCGGTACAGAGTACTGATTCTAGAATGAAGCTCTCAAGCGGTTCATTTCAGAATCACTCTTAAACCAATCCTTCTGCACCCTCTGGTTACTTAGCCGCCCCCCCCCCCCATCCCACAGTCCAGCACATTCGTGATGATGGTTAATGATATACCATAAACCAACCCTCATCCCCTCTCTCTGGTTACAGTATCCACAGTCCAGCACTTCCCTGATGATGTAACCGAAGGATTGCTTAAACAAACGGCTCTTTTCAGAACCACTCTTAAACCAATCCTCCTGCCGTCGGTACTTAAGTTCCGCCAGTCTCCGGTTAAAGTACACTATTAAACTGTGGTCACTTTGATATGGGGATCTCCGGTGCAGTGTTACTGGTCAGCGCTAGAACCTGGCCGATGCAGTAGTACATGGTCACACTACAAGGTCATAGTGGCGGTGCCGAGTCGACTCCGATTTTCGAATGTTGAATGTAAAAAATCTAAGAGTAGGCTCTTCAAGTCAGGGCAAACAGGCATAATACCTCGATAAAACCAAACGGGTCTTTTGGGAACCACTCTATTAAACAACCTCAGAGATCGTCGTTATGTTACTTTTTATGCATATCTTTAAGTCTTACTTATTAGCTTTTGGTGTTAGCCAGTTGCCCCCTTTATGACTATATCTGTTTTTCAACTTATAGTTTGGCATCAGTAACTATGCCCTCGTTGTGAATATAGCCGCACTTAGACGAGTACGGGTGCATCGACACTACAGATCCAAGTTATTCGGCTTCACTATATAGGCCGAGCCCTAAGGCTACCGCATAGCCGACTGAGCTAGTCTATACGACCAATAAAAACAACTCCTCTTCCATATTTAGACTCAGGACTCAGGCCAACAGCCCGACCTGCCCGTCCATCACACACAGCTCTATAATCCCCGTCGTCTTACGGCCACTGACTAACACAGTAACACACCGCCTTCGTTACCTAGATTTCACTTTTCAGAGCGACTGGCCGGGGCTGGCCGGTGGCGGTGGTAGGCCGGCTGTTGCAGACATTTTACCCGGGGGTTTGTCAGGGATTTTTGTGGTGATTTGTCCTCGGGCCGTTATTATTTAGTCTGATGTCTAGAATACTTAGCGGCTGATTTGATAGCTTAAACTTCTGGCGGAAGGCCCTACGACACTAACAAGGGAAAAACAAATTTGAAAAGTGGGCTAAGGGTTGGCTGTTAATCAGAACCAATTTATTGCCGCTGTCTACTAATATTAAAACAATCGATTGTCAAGCAAAGTATATCTAGTATTATCTACTAATATATTATATCATTGCAACCATTCGCCAGCTCACCCCATCGCTCCACCACTACCCCCCCCCTCTAAAAAAAAGATCCCAAGTGTACCGGAATGTGTAATAGTAGTCTACCAGTTTTGAGACCAATCTACCAGCCTAACGCAATCACATTATTTTCTATTAGATGTTTCATACCACTTTTTCTGCTTTTTGGTGTGTTTAAACAATAAAGTTTACTTAAACTTATGTCAAATAAAGGCACGTCTACCCAGTCTTATACTTTTAATGTAACGTTACTTGCCAATATTTGGCTGCGTATTATCTTTCGATGACACAATTCGAGACGCGAGACGCGTCGCGTCAAGTCCTGTCGCCGACAAACTTTTTGGTACCGTATCTCTGTTCCAACCCATCCATAAATACATGATGTATTCCAATAGCCCTAACCATTTTGTAGTTAAAGTGATTTATAAACTGATTCGATAGGTAATTTATTAAGACAAGCTGACGAGCTGTGTGGTCCGTACCGATCGGGGTGATCCGTAATGGCCGGGGTGATCCGTAGCGATCCGGGTAATCCGTAGCGATGCGGGCGATCCGTAGCGGTCCAGATATTAAAGTTTAATCCATCTTTTCTTATTTTGATTCTTCTTCAGGTAAACTACCCGAATGGCTGAAAGGCAGCATGATCCGCAACGGTCCGGGTCTCTTCGAAGTGGGGGAAACCTCCTATAAACACTGGTTTGATGGTCTCTCGCTAATCCATAAATTCAGCATAGAGAACGGGCAGGTTACCTACCAAAACCGGTTCCTTCGCAGTGACGCTTACAATAAATCTAAAAAGTACAACAAGATCATCTATGGTGAATTCGGAACCCTGGGTATACCGGACCCCTGCAAGAATATTCTCGAAAGATTCGCCAGTCATTTCATACCAGTTCACACATCGGATAATAACTTAATTAACTTCTACACTATCGGTGAGGATGTATATACATCTACGGAGACCAACTCACCGATTAAGATCAACGTCTCAGACCTCAGTACGGGCCCGAAGGTAAGAGGAATTTCAATGATCTAAACCACGCGTGGGATTGTACAAAAACTCCCCATTAACACACCGAAATGTTTGATTCAAAATGACAATTTCTAAAGCGTGATCTGTGTCAGAAACCAACGCCGCCATTTTTGTGACATTTCTAAATAGCTAAAGGCATTCACAGACCAGTACAGTCGGAATAAATCGTAGCGGTTCGTGTCAGTTGTGCTAGCCATATAGCAATAAAGTGGCCCCTGGCAACTAACTATGACCTGAATAACACACTTTCTCGCAATACTTCTGCTTTGATTTCAGATTGATTTATTTGGCGCCTTTTGGACGATGACTGCTACTGCGCATGGGCAGGTGGATCGCGATGGCTACACGTATAATGTAGGCACGTCGTATTTCACAGGATGTTGTTATAACATCATCAAATTCAACCATCATTGCAAAGGTACGACTTTACTGTTATCGATAATTTTATCGATATTTTATTGATAATTTTATCGATAGTTTTATTTATCAAATATCGACAATTTTATCGATATTTTATTGAAAATTTTATTGATAGTTTATTGAATTTTTTCGATAATTTTATCAATAATTTTGTATATAATTTTTTCGATAATCTAATCGATAATTTCTCGAAAATGTTATGGAAATTTGTTTCAATAATTTAATTCCAACTTGTACTGTTATTCATCCTTTTCTTTATTTGAATGTCGGCAACACTTTGTAACCTTCATTTTTGTAACCCTAATAATGTCTTTGTTTTCCTCAGATGACCCCACCCACTCAGCTGAGATCATCTGCAGCATCCCCTCCCGCTACAAGACACGCCCCTCCTACTACCACAGCTTCGGCATGACCGACAACTACTTCATCTTCTTAGAACAAACATTATTTATAAGCGTGCCTAAACTGGCCACATCAGTCCTCCGCCAGGTTCCAGTATGCCAGTGTTTAGAGTACGATGCTAATGATACATCCATATTCCACGTCATCAATAAACACACGGGTTGTGTTCTACCAATCCGATTCGCTGCCGGACCGCTGTTCGGAATGCATATCATTAATTCCTACGAGCAAGACGGACAGATTGTCTTTGATATGTGTTGTTTCTCGGACGATTCTCTGATCAAGAAGTTTTATTTGGACTATTTACGAAACGGAGATGAGGATGGGAAGAGATCCTTTCCTGCGGCTCAGCTACGACGGTACATCCTACCGATTGATGTCAATCCTGTAAGTGTCACTACAGAATGAGTCATTGTTCGACAGTTGGGGTACCTTAAAGAGACCGCTATTTGGGCCATTAGAAGCAAACGTGGATGTGTGGGTTGTGATTTACCCCCGTTTTTGCGAACCGTGAACGCAAGTTTTTTTCCTTGACCGCAGGAAACTGTTTTAACCGTAGTCAAACTTGCCCTAAAAGTATCTAGAAATCCCCATGATATTTATGCTGCGCATTCCGTTTCAGCCACATGACGCTTCATATGCAGAACCACATTGTAAAAACGATTGTATCCGCAAGAGGGCGTGCTCTGTCTACGACCGTAGCATCCCTTTAAGCCGAATATTATACAGTCCACCTGTTTGAATGATGCAATGTCTCGTCGGTTATTGGCCTCGATGCGCGCGCGACATGACAAAACAATAATACAACAACACGCATTGACTCATTCAATGTCTGCTAGGATATTCACTACAAATGCTAGATAAATACGGGTCGATGTTATAATGTTGTAGAGTCAATGTTAATCCTGACGAACAGTCTGACAACATGAAATATGAATATTATATCAACTGGACTGTGATTTGCGAGCAATACAATGATATAATTGTGTTCACATCGTGAATGCGTTATACCGGTATCTATTCAATGCCGATACTGTACTAAATAGGATATTACCATTGGCGTCTTCCCTTGATGACCCCTGAGATGACCCCAACCTTACTCAATAACTTGTTTAATTGTACGTTCACAGATGACCACCCCCATTGGTGTGAATCTTGTAACTCTCCCAGATAGCACATCGTCAGCAGTACTCCAAAAGGACGGAGTCATCTTCCTGACCCACGAAATCATTTCACCAATAGGTACAAACAAATCCTTATCAATGTACCCTTTTATCTCGACATCACCGGTTCACCTACTTTATAGGTTAAGGTTTCAATTCTCGTCTAATTTGTGTTCATTTTCTCATATATTTGTTCCCGCTCTTTTGCTATAGGATTCGACATGCCCAACCTCAATCCTAGAGTCAACGGCAGGCCGTATAGATACGCCTATGGTAACTGCAATAATGACGAAGGAGCATTTGTCAACGTGGTAAGTTACCTTATTATTATGGGATGTTATTACGGGATTATCAGTTGCTTTATATTATGGGATGTTAATTTAGGTTTCTACATGTAGTCAAGTGATACTAACGGTTTCTACATGTAGTCAAGTGATACTAACGGTTTCTACATGTAGTCAAGTGATACTAACGGTTTCTACATGTAGTC
>JAVCKS010090246.1:0-11647 GCA_032273685.1 Pteraster tesselatus | reverse complement strand
AATGAGATGTAGTTGACTACTGACATGAATGAGATGTAGTTGACTACTGACATGAATGAGATGTAGTTGACTACTGATATCAATGAGATGTAGTTGACTACATCTATGAGATGTAGTTGACTACATCTTGAGACACAAGATATGTTTGTTGTTATTGTTTATCACCACGATGAATAACGTGTATTACTATGTTGGTTTGTATTTTATCCATTATTTTGTGAACGTTTGTATTCCATTAATTTGTTCTTTTCGCAATCAAAACCAGCTGATTTTTTTCAAGATGATGTCATTTCAACTTAGTATCAACTTCAAAAAACAGTTAGCATTCAGACTGAAACTATTCTAATATTCATTTTCATCGATACCTGTATAATACCTGAACCTTGTAATACAATTTTGGAGACTCTTCATATACTAAAAAAACAGTGAACAGTTTTCAATTTGGCAGATATATTTTCAACCGACTTCACAACAAACTGTACAGCACCATGTTAACTTTCCGGCAAAAACAAATTCATGAACGACAATTTACCAAAAACAGCGAGAACGAGAATCTTATAAAGATCAACAAAACAAATACAACATTGTTATTCCTTGCATAGAATTCAATAATATGAACCATAAATCTGTAACTCCATACAAACCAAAGTGGACGGTCAGCGGTTGTCGTCAATCGTAGACTATCTCCCAGACTGATGGCTGGTCGCAATCCTGCGATTCTCCGTCACCGCAGAAACGGTTATACGTCATCGCGGTGTCGATACCCAGAATCTGTCTCTCCTCGTGAATACGGAAGGAGAACGTGGACACGCCGGTCCCTATAAAGTACCTGCCCAGATAAACGAAGGTTGACGGGGAGGTCTGGTTTACACTCACGGAGCTTACTGACAAGCTAGTACTAACCTCGTACAAGCCCTCTCGGCCTCTACCATCGAGCCGAACATACATTTTGCCCGGGTCCACTGCAATAGAGCTTTCTCCATTGCTGCCCCGAGAGAGTTGAACCGGCTTCCGGAGTTCATTAGGTGTTTTTCTTATACAGTTAAAAGTTTTAAATCTCTTTTTTATTTATAATATTATCACGGATTGTTTACAGTAATTTGTCACTTATTGTGTTTTTGTGTAAGCCGCTATGACGTTGCTTCTTTATTAGGCCATATAAAAAAAAGTAGTTGTTTAGCATCCTTCAACCTTTGTTTTTAAGGGGAGGGCGGAATTTGTTTTAAACTGGCAAACATTACCTGGCGTGAGCACATATCCACTGATCAATAATAGCCACACCCCCATCCTTGAAATTGTCCAGCACCTGCCTAGGGGGAACATAGTGGTACACCTTGTACCCTTGTAGATACTTCCTCAATTCGTCAAACTCTGCAAAGAAACGACGTGATAGATAAACTCATAATGTTGCATATGACAAATGAACTAAACAATGAATGAACAGTTAAAGGTGCAGATAACAAATCTTAAAAACAAACAAACAAACAAATAAGCTAGACTGCTTCCATGACTGCAAAAAAAACCCCCACCACTCACCATGCTTGGGTGCATCTGTTGCTATAAATACAGCGTCGAGGTTTTGTTTTTGAAGGGCTGATATGATCTGGCGTGAAGCGCTCAGAAGCGAGGGAACATCTTTCCTGTCATTGCGAGCGTAATCAGATCTCCTGAGATGGGCCGCGAGATAAGGGCCGCCCACGGCAGAACCAGGTTTTCTCTGGATGAGGGAGGAAAGGAGGGGGAAAACGGAGGAGAAACGAAAAACAATTCACAATAAAATAAACAATTATTTTTTAACAGAGAACGGGATTTGCTGTGTAAAAGTAGACTTCATCGCAATGTGCGTGCAAAAGCTCTTTCTCTATGAGGAGGGTCTAAACTTCACATTTCGTCCGTTTCGCTGAGATCCAAAACTTTTGGGTTTATGGCTAACTTCAGGGGAACAGTCTTATCTGAATCTTTTACCTATTAAAAATGCATGATAGCAAGGATTGAACGGTAGCTTTCACTTTGTGAATCAAATTTAGAATTTGCCCCTCATTACCCTCCTTTTGGCCGCCATCTTGGATTTTTAGAGGAAGGTACAAATTTGCTTGTGTTCATCTAACGCGAACGAATCGCGTTTCAAATGCAAATTTAGAATGTATTAGAACTACAAACATGATTGCCTTTTGTTATAGTGCTTGTATGGTGATATCACATAGCCTGAGGGGTCCAAACTTCACATTCATGCAAAGCCAAATGGAGCCCAAGTACCTGGCCCACCTGACTGCCTAAATGCTATCGAAGTAATTAGTTATTCTAAAACCCAGATTGCCAGTGGAGCCAGCCAAAATGCACCTTCATATCCCTCCAGTCAGCCATCACCTCGGTCCCGTCTTTCCGGTCTGTCGAGCCCAGCTTCGACTCTCGGTACTCGTCTCCGATGTGTCGGAGGTGCTTGGCGAATCGCATGCTACGTCTTGCCTGGAAGTAATAATAAACCATGACTTAACATTTTCCTTCTCAAATTCTTTCAAGAAGAGGCTAGTGGGAACCAGCATGTTTGTGTACGATGCAAGCAACATTGACTGGTATCCATGCCTATTCTTTGTGTCGACTTTCGTCACCAATGGTATTGAAAATTACCAGAAGCCTGCCCTCTCTCTCTATCTCTCTCCGTCTGTCCACGTTTAGATACAAAAACCACTTAATTTTGCACAAAGTAAACAAGGAGTTCCATGCTTTCAGGTTAATCGGTCCTTAAACTGTTACATATTAAAACTGTTCACCACCAACAAGTTTTAGCCCAAAATGGAGATTAAGAGTCTTTAAACAGTACACGCGGTTTAGAATTAGCACAGCTTTTATCATCTCCCCGTCTATGAGATTACATTTAATCTCCCCGGATGCCTGCTATTTACCTAATGATTCGTGTGGCATTAATGTGTAATTTTTTGAAGATGTACCCAAACTTTTAACTGGTAGTGGATTTTTATGATAATATGCGATAGCGGAAGAAATAGAAAATTCCGGGTAGCACCATTGTGCTCCTTATTGACTTCTAGATCATTTGGCATATCTCTGATCAGCTATGGGTGAGGGTCTAGCAACCCTCTGATTGTCGAGTTGTTCAAGAGAAATCATGATGAAACTTACGGCCCAGTAGTTGACATCACCAAACACATCATGTAACACTGTCTCTCCTCTGTCAACGAAGACTGACCTGCATGTAGGGAAATAAATAGTTCATGTAATTTATTGGATTTTCTGCTTACTCCTGGGATTTGTTGTGGTAATCTCATATTGGTCCTAATCAAAATTGTATAGCGTTGAGGGCAGTATGTTTAGCTATTAACCGTAGGTTATTGGTTTGATGGACACTGGACAGATACACAAACTGATTTAAAATGTGGTCGATCTATTACACCGGACTCAAGTTCAAGTTCTTGGGCTACCAGAATGTCGGTCAGTTTGATTTGCATTCTGTTTAGTCTGAATAATTTCTATTTCTAACATTATCATAATATTTCAAACCCAATATCTGTCCCAGCATAATCCTATCACTAAACTAACATTGGAAATTGTGCATAGAGCATGCTACTGTCTCCCTACATTGTTTGTGCCTAGTTTACATTGATACTTTCACATTTCAGTACATTTGCTGTTCTTTCCAGTAAGACCTTGGGAGTTTTTATTTCAGAGCGGAATAATTGTAAGTACCTAGGGTTCCTACCTGACCGTTATATTAGCAGTCAGCATGGGCACAAGAATCTGTGCCATTCCTTGGACAGACAGGCACTTGAACGCCCTGGCCTTGGCGTCAGAATACCCCCAGAACCATCCTCGGTAAACGCCTTCTTCGTCTAGATGGTAAGCCGTAGGATCGATGCAATCCCTCTCGTCGATTCGCTCCTCCCATTTGCCGTCGGTCCAGCCCTCCTTGTAGGCCTGTAGGTACAGAATCTGGTCGATCACTGCTTCCCCCGTTTCTGGAGTGAAACAAATCCAAGCATCTATCACAAGGAACATTCTCTGCAAAGAAATCGGGGAGGGATGGGGGGGGGGGGACTGTTATTTAGGATGAAGCCCCCGAAACGGAGACCTTTTGGGGATGATGAGGATGACACTGTACCATGAGGTTTCAGCTTGGGTATAAGCTTCCAAATCCCATCCACTGAGAACCTAGATGATAAAAGCACCACCTTGATGAAGGACACTGACAAGACAAAGGTAAGACGTTTCAAAACTAAAAAATATCAGAAAAAAGGAGCTGTGACACTGTGACACAATATTGTCTAAAGTTTGGTCGGTACGTGACTCACAAAGAGTAAATTTGTGGAGACGTAGCTCATTCTTTTAGGACATACGATTGTTAATAATTGTTATACAAAAACAGACAATTCTAGCATGAGAACTCATCAGAGCCAGGCTATATTTTTAAACTTTTCAACTTTTGTGAGGTAAAATTCAGATTTTATGCATTTATTTTATATTTATTTATTTTAAAAAAAGGGCTCTATCTTATGTACTTCAGAAGGCTTTTATCTATCTGAAACATGTTTTTTGTTTTTATTTTAAGCCTTTACAAGCAAGCTAAAAACTACGAGATGTTTGTGAGTGTCCGTGCGCTATACTATACTCCCACTTCGTCCTTAAATTGCAAAACAGTTTAGGAATCCTCACGATCCATAGAATCTGAATTTCACTTCAGAAAAGGCCCCTTGGACAGTTTTAAAATATGGCTGGATCATGCTACAATCCACACTTCAAACAGACCTTTTACAAAGTCTTCAAATTCCATAACAGGTACGAAGCGGTTTAGGCTTTCAACATCAAAGAAAGTGGCCCATGGGATACGGATTTGCGTCAGTGAACGGGTCTTCCAGTGGTAGAGCCCGCCCCAGGGCGGTAGCACCAACACCCAGTCGCCCTCCTCAAGCAACCGACGGGCAAGGTTTGCCATTCTCATGTAGACATCCCGCCGGAGATTAAACCCCTCGCCGTGGTTGACATCGTACAATAAATACCTTGGTTATTCCAAAGACATCAGTTTTTATTGATATCAAACAGTGAATACAATACATTTATTCAAATAGATGTCACTTTGAATTTGATGTTTCCCCCCGAACAATGCCACAATCTTTTTTCAGCGAGTGAGATTGCGAAAAAAGGCTAAACTCCACTGCACACACACCGTGGGACGATGGGGGGTTACATCAATGCACACACTGACACAGGGTCAGTAGGCCTAGTGACTAAATACTACTATATTAATACTTAGTCCCAAACTCGACACTACTCTATAATAGTATTAGGCCTACTGTAACAGTTTAGTTGACACTAGTACTACTTAGTACTACTACCTTCTAGGTTTTGCATGCCCAAATTTCAAGCTTTGGTGGTTTCCTGACTCAAACACAATGTTATCTGTGGTATCGGCTTCTGTTTGCTGGGAACTGCTTGCTACTACTACTGTCACTGTTAGGCTCCATATGCATACAAGTTGTAAAATCAAAACGGCAATTAACGAGCAGACCGCCACTGGTGGCATGGGCGCCGCCATTATTATTTAAAGGGCGCCACCTTGTGACTATATAGGTGCGCATAATGCCGTGGGTGTGCAGCTGCTGCTTGCTCGTACGCGTATTATGCCCTCTACGGCCGAACACCCATTAAAAAAAATGTCTTGCCCATTCTTCTTCTGACTGACAGTTCTCTACAAAATATATCCAACAACCAAACTCCTACAATTGTCTACTACTTTTCTATAAAAATTCTTCAGCCGGACTGAAAAAAAAAAAACCAAAACAAACAAACGCGCATATTAATCAATTTGTAATTCGCGCGCGTTCATCCGAACGCTTCGAACGCGCACCACCCTGGCGTGTGTGTGTTAGGCGCGCGCGTTGTACGTACCGCGCCGAGCAAAATGTTAATTTACGAAACTGCAACATTATACCAACACAACAGTTTAACAAGCATTGAGAAAAACGGCCTTATTTACGTCGGATAAAATGTTTTTATACAGTTTACAAAAATTACAAGTAAGTAAGTGAAACACATCAATTAACCAAATATTGGTAGGCTAATATAGCGCAAGTTCGTGTTTCAACATGTTTCCTAACCCCGCCAATTCAGTTTCAGGTTCTGTGGACGACTCAAGATGTCATATAATCGATTGGAAGAGAAAGAAGATTGCGAGGACAATCACCGCGACGGCGGTACAATCACGGCGGCGCAGAAACCTCCAAGCCCAAACCATTCTTGCGGGTCCAAAAACCAACCGGTGGTGGCGCCAACTACAGCGAGCAGTGACAACACCACACACTGGTCCTCGTTAGTGCCACAAATGTGAGTGACTGTAATTTTTGACGTGAGCCCCCTCGTGATTCCGAATGTAAAAAATGTCTTTTGCGTGTCTGTTTTTGTAAATCCGGGTGGAAACTGGACCGTGCCGACACCTTCAAGGATTTTCGACATGTCAGAAAATCGTAGCACAAACATACTCGTAGACGACCGTAACACCATCGTAGCAGCATCGTAATACAGTCAAACTTGCCTTAGCGATCACTTGCAAAGAACGACCACTTGTCCGCAACGACCACCATAAATTCCCCACTACAAAAATCACGTACAAAATCGTCCTCATACAACGACCACTTGTACAACGCGACCAGCGACCACTCATTTGCTTACCGCGGATGCTGAAAAGTTGTACACAACGACCGCGTTATGTTGCTTTGATATCGTAATCATTGTTCAAACCACCCACGACCTTGTTTATTTGAAACAATCACGCCTAAAATCTCACAAGTTATTCCGAAACGTCCACGACTGTCTTGACCGCAAACAACGCACGCGGTTTCTCGGCTTTCTTCGCAAAGGTGTACACCATAGCAATAGCGTAGGCAAAATGCAAGTGTATAAAAATGGCCACATAGATGACGGCCACGACCCTCTATATAAAGACCACCTGTCCTTAAGGACCGTTTTTCCTTCTTCCCTTGAGCGGTCGTTCTAGACAAGTTTGACTGTATTAATGTTATCAAATTATTTACATGAAAGTTCTTAATGTAAATTTCTACACAATGATGTAATATTCATCGAAACAAATTTGGTGTGAGTTACCCCAAATATGACTATTGTGGTAGAGATAGGGTTGTTTTTCCCCATTGTTCATAGAATCTCTCATTCATGAAGCCATTTGGTCTCCTTGGATGTATTCTTGTGGCATATAATTTGCTACTTAAGGCATTTTCAAACTTTGAGGCAGTGTAATTTCTTACCTCTTGATAGTATTGTTGTTATTCAGTACATGTACATACTAACAGCTTCCATATAATAATACCGGTAATATATGGTGCTTGTGTAATACCTCACATGTCACAACTCACTTCCTGGAGATAATTTCTGTAATCGAAACACGCATTATACATCCTCCATTTTCTTTTGCCCAGATGACTACTTCATTCCAGTCATGTGTTTCCTCGTCTTCAACACAATGGACTTTACAGGGAGGTCCCTTTCCGTTCTCCAGTGGGTGAGTATGGATAACTACACATGTACTTGAGTAGTGCCCATCTTGTGCGCCAACCCCTGGTCACGATAACAAAAGATGCTTTTTTGGGGGAGGGGGTGGAGCATTATAAGTACGATATTTAATTGTTTGTGGGGGTGTATTAAAGTCATAAATGTTTTCATTACTAAAGTTATACGATCTAAATAAAATAAGCATCATCATTCCTACAATCCTCGGTAAGGGGGGAGAGGGGGGGGGGTGGTTTGGTTATGTAACGCGTAAAGAATTACACATCACCGTTTGATGAAGAACCCCTCTATGTATGGCAGAGGAGGGGTGTATTTGGTTTGGTTGTAGGTGTTGTCAGAGAACGAGGATTTCTAAACAAAATGCACATAGTGGAACATGCACCCGACGGCTGACAGGAGTAAAAGAATGAGATGGTGGGACAGCAAAATAAACTACTTGTAATGAGTCTATTTATTTCGGTAATGATCTATTTTGGACTGTTTGTTTGGGTTCTTTACAACCCAGCCGACAGAAAAGCACATGGCCCCGATCGCGGTGTTAGTTCTTCTGCGTCTTGGCTTCTTCCCGCTGTTCGCATTCTGCAATGTCAACACCCAACATCAACTTTCCCCCTTGGTTTTCAACAACGATGCCTATCCGTTCGTCTTCAATGTTTTCTTTGGTTTGTCCAACGGATACCTGGGTAGCTTGATCATGATCTACGCACCAAAGTAAGTCATCTCCGTTTTTACAGTGTCATTCTGCACTTTAGAGTGTCGTGGTCTAGTGCACTGGCCTGGCTGAGTCTGGGGTACTGGGTTCAAATCCTGGTCGTGACACTTGTGTCCTTGGGCAAGGCACTTAACCATACTTGCTACATCTTTCAGATTGGACGTGAAGCTGTAGGTCCCGTGTGACATGCATGTTAAACACAGAATACTTAGAATACACAGAATACCGGGCATGCCCCGGTATTTCTGGCAGTCTGCACCCCAATGGTGCTATTGGATGTATAAATAGTAAGTCATTCCTGTCCATCGGCGGTCCTTCCGCTGTTGGATGTAGTGAATATATAGCAATAAAGTCTCAAAATTATTCACCTTTTACACTGCAGCACAGTGAAATGATACCAGTGAAATGATACCGTAATTGGCTTCGGCCCACAGTCTATTTCACATCGAGGGCAGTTCACACTATGCTTAGTAATGTTTGGTCCATTTACATTTCCTGGTTATGAAACCTGGACCAATTGAATTTATACATGACCTGTCACAGAATGGGAATAAACTTTGACAAGTCATACAGAAAACTTAACGCCGTGGAATTTGTCTCCTTGCAGGTTTGTAAGCACCCCATACAGAGAAACTGCCGGGGTCATGATGTCCCTGTTTCTTTCGGCTGGCTTAGCAATCGGGTCTGTCATCTCTATCCTTTTCCTGAAACTTCTTTAGATAACTCACACACATACTTGTATACCTACAGTACAGGTAGCGGGCCCCAACGTGACATTCTTGCTGGACGCCCCTTCCCCTCCCCCCTCTCGCCCTTCCTCCCCCCCCCCCCCTCCCCCAATCAGCCGCCTTTAAACAAGGTGGAGTTTAGAATGTTTAGTTTGTGCACGAAGCATTTGTCAACTTCCTTTGGCGAGCTTGGACCTCTCAATCGCTGTGTACACTCAATATGTAAACTCAACTGTAAACATTGTAGAAAATGAAAATCTATCTTATTTTTAAGTAACTATTAGGTCAGGGTATGTGAATATAATATTGCGAATAATACAAGTATTATACAATATAAATTAGGCCAACTAAATTTTGTGTACACAGTTGCAGCATATTATCAGGTCTTTATTATAAATCAAAGGAATGTTTATCTTATCACTCATCTGATTTGCATGAAGTTTAATAAGCCACTTATTGGATGGTTCGTTGAACACGGGCCGAACAGCTGTGGTCCAAATTAAAAATGCATTAAAAATACTCCTGAGCGATTACGATGACTTTATTTATCACATCATTCGGTTGCAGCAGTGTGTGAGGTTCATCCACAATGAGACAGAAGATATATCACCTATTATAAACGGCGATAGTGATCTCATACACTACTCAAGCTGTAACTGAATGATGTGATTAATGAAGGCATTGATTATTTTGTTTTTTATTTGGACTGCACCCCTCTTTGTTCGGCCTGTGCTTAACCCTTTCAATACCATTGGCGACTAAAGTCGACACGCGGAATAGGCATGGACACCAGTCAATGTTGCTTGATTTGTACACAAATAGATGGTTTCCACTAGCCTATTCTTAAAACAATTTGGTAATGAAAGGGATAACTCTATGCAAATCAGATGAGTGAAATATCTTTTTTTGGCCTCGTTTATGTACATGTACATGTATATTTTAATAAGGCAGTGAATATTTAACTGGTGATGTGAAACTGTTAGAATGATGGTCTATTCCAACTGTATGATTGCAATCAAGAGTGCTTGTAATTGTGTGCCCAGCTACATGTAATAATAATAATAATGTTATATATATATAAATATATTTTATTTACCGTGGTAATTATTTGTCGCTGTTCATGGAAGGTACCAACGTACCATATTTTTAACCTCATGATATATGCTCACCTGTAATGGTGGCCCTTTTTTCCCCAATTTATTGCTGTTGGTTGTTATTGTGCAATTTCAATAGAGCTTCGATTCTATTTGCAATATGTTATTATGTGTTATTGATCTCCAATGTGGAGTGTCAGGCAGTCAGCCAGAGATACGTACATCATTGTGTATTAAGCTCATTGTCGCAGCCTAGAACCAATGGTAAGCATCGTAGGCTCATACACAACACTCACTACAAGGGGGTATAAATGTATCGGGAGAGAAAGGAGTTAGTTTTCAATTGTGGGAGGAAAATGAGGTAAAGTAGGGACCGTAAGCCCAATTATCCTATCAGACCCCAGGCCCAGAACCTCAGGTCTTTTAGGGGTGAAGTTGAGGACTAACGGCTGAATTCTCAGGTGTGTTTGATGGTTGCTGACACGGGTTCGGTGTCTCGGAGCGAGTGACCTGGATCAGAAAAGACTGCCATTGTATGGTTCAGACTTGTTTTATCATGTAATCCACCGCTGCCTTGTATGAACCACAAAACATGTTGTTGCTATTTTCAATTTGTTCAACCCGGTTGTGCTACGCGTAAAGAAAGATCATCCGTTAGAGGAATAAATTCAGACTTTAGCAATAAGTGGTACGTTAATCACCTACATGTACACTCCAAATGCGAATCTGGCACAGAATTCGGTTCTCTACTGACAATCTTGACGGCCTTTCTACGTCACTTCATTAAACAAATTTAACATCGGGCCTAGCCTGTTTTGTGATAAAGCACTTCATGTAATCATTAATTCAATCGTTTTCCATTAAAATAGTTAAGTTTGATCTCCTAATAAATCCCATTGACAAGTCAAATCTCAGTACTCAAAATTCTAAACAAAACAAAAATGATAACATTTTGAAAATTTCTCCAGGATGTCTGGTGTTTGATTATATCATTGTTAACAACTGCAACAGTAAATTGTTGTTCTGGGAAACTTTGACAGTGCCAAATTAAAGGTTAAAATTATATATACAAGTAACTTGTTGCTTGGTCTCTAAGGTTTGTCATCATAATGGTGTACTAGCGGGGGTAACCCGGCGCCGCCTGGGTTATAAAACACATCCGTGTCCCTTATATATTTTTTTTTAAATATTTTGGTGATTTAGAATTTGGTGTTGGGGGTCTATATGTTATGGTTTCTGAGTTCTTAAACTATACTTGTGACGTCAGCCTATTGTAAAAACTGTCCATTATTTTTAATGGACTAAAGTGTAGATTCTTAATTTTTAAGAATCTACACTTCTACAGTAATATTTCTGTTTGTCAATAATGCGTTTGACAAGAAAATGCTTGATAACTATCCGTTAAAATAAATTCAGAAGTTGAGATCAACTAGTATACGCTTTGTCCAAACATTTTACTAAAGTATGCACTTTTTTTTTGATTACATGTACTAATCATTTCATTAGAAATAAAATGTATTTTCTTTCAATACCTAGGCCTAGGGCCTACGTGTATTTTCAAAATATCAGTTTAACACATTGTG
>JAVCKS010090235.1:0-21134 GCA_032273685.1 Pteraster tesselatus | reverse complement strand
TGTTATTGGGGATGCATAGGCTATCAAGACTGTCTGAAAAGTCATAATGTTGATTTTCGTTTTACTCCCTCTTTAACGTTTATGGCGGAAGTCTGTGCTTACACAGGCGGCTGTTATGCACAAACCCAATGACTCAAAACACCCGTAAGGATATCATTCATGCTCCGTGGAATTGGCACCAGGTATAAAAACCTTGGTGAAGTTTCAACGTCAAAGTAATTGACGGCTGATGATGTCTCCAAGTGAATTATTTGTTATCACGTATTATTAGGTCTGAATGTATAAAATCTCAAAAGATTTGCCCAATACCTGAGTATTCTTACTGTTTGCTATAATCTATTTTGTCTTTTGCCGAACAGGCCTACATTGCTTTGATGGACGTGTACTGCGTTCTGAAGGGTAATGTACCCACGGGCAATATCAACATCACAGAGGCCGGTGAGCTGACGTCATGTCACCACACCCGCCTACCTGTCAACCAAACATTCATCACCTTTCTCTTAGCGGAAGAGGGCGGTATATTCGTTCCTGACGAAGTCAACAGTCTATCGGTTGCTTTTCAGCCGACTAGGGAGGTTATTCGTAAGGTTAATACAAATTAATTTATTTGAAGAAAATAGTGACATAATATTTCATTCACGAAACCCCATTACCCATTATACGAATATCCATCCACGTAAATGCACATATCCCGTATACAGCTACATACACGTAGTATGGGACCATTCTACGAGCAGTCGAAGTCGATCCAAGTTCAATGTGTTTAAAGTTGCTAAAACGAATGTCGCGTTCGACTGTTGAAACTGTTGCCAAAAGGCTGGCAAAAAAGGTACAAAAAACGCTTTTGTGAACGGGGATTTGGAAACATTGGGTCATGCATGATGTCATTACTTTGAAGTTTATAAGTTTGACGTTTTTTTATATTATTATTGAACAGATTCTTGAGGCAGTCGACACACGTGACAATGAAATCACGTGCCCTCAACTGGGATATCTGGGATCAAACGCCGGGAGGAATGGCGCCTCCGCGGGAGCGATATGTTTAGTCGGCATCACTACTTTGGCGACCCTTTTGTGGATTTGAATTGTTTATGCCAAGTTAAGTCCTC
The DNA here is from genome assembly GCA_032273685.1 of Pteraster tesselatus. Taxonomy (NCBI): domain Eukaryota; kingdom Metazoa; phylum Echinodermata; class Asteroidea; order Velatida; family Pterasteridae; genus Pteraster; species Pteraster tesselatus. Next base: position 20,025 of record JAVCKS010090235.1, on the reverse strand, counting down.
GCGCATAGTCTGCGACGGTGTGCAACGTAGCATTTCCGACCAGTTACCGCCGAATACGGAGGACGTAATTTTGATGATAATGAGATGAATCTAAGCACACTTTAGTTCGCCATTTTAATAGCCGTTTTGTAAAGCAGTTTTAGGTTGAGCTAGCTTACTCCACCATGAGATGTGCCCTACTAGAATTATCATTTCTAACCAGTCGATTAAACTTTCTTTCAATATCATTTGTTGAAAATATTTATATCATGGTTTTGATATTGCCATCAACATTTAAACGGAACTTAACACAGGACACACTGACACAGTTAAATTTCTTCATCAGAGTTCAAGAACGAATGCCCTCCACAATTCTGTTTTTCTTAGATTTCCTAGATTCCTAGATAGTTTACCTAAATATGTTACCGTTTACGTTACTTTGAGTTATGCTTTACGAAAACATTATTTTGATCCCCCGGGTTCAAACCTCGGTCGTGACACTAATTGTGTTCTTGAACAAGGCACTTAACTTAAATTGCTCTGTCCCTCGGATGGGACGTAAAATCGTAGGTCCCGTATTTCTGGCAGTCTGCGCCCTAATGGTGCTTTGGGTGTAAATAGTAATAATGGTCATCAGTTCTATCTTCAATGGGTTTCTTCGGGCTTACGAGCAACAGTGATTAAATTCGTGATTTAAAAACCAAAAAGGAATAATACACATTTTCTAGAATCTTACAAAATAATGTTTTATTACTATTTGTTCATTTGTTTGGTTTGCTTGTCAGTACTATAAGGATATAAGCCGCTCGGATTCAGTTCGCATTTGGTAATCCTACTTGAGGTACTATATACATGTATATGTATTATTCTGTTTTGTCCAATTTATAATTGTATGTTGTTACTGTACTTCTTCGTAACCTTATTGTTTGTTTCGTTTTGTAACTGTGTTTTTTTGTTATCCTGATGTGAAATAATAAATGAATGATTGATGGGCGCCAGCATGCATGAAGGCGGCGCTCAACGAGTCGTCCTGATTAAAGGAACAGGTGAAAAGAACCGTGAGACACATTCTTATTGTGAACAATATTATTTGTGTGACCATCTATTTGAACCATGCACGCAATTAAGGATTATGTTACACATGTGAAGAACTAGCGTCCTATAGCGGCAGTGTTGCAATATTTAAAAATTTCGCGAGTAACTCATATTCTAATATATTTTCGAGGCATATACACCAAAGCATAGAGTAAGTCCACACCAAAGCACCAGTGCAATCGTGTACGCTAATTACTCAAACAGGTTCGATTTGTTTCCCAACAAATGGTATTCACGATATGACTCGCTTTCCTCCATCGTCAGCTGTTTGACCTTGGCACAGTTTTATGGAAGGGATACCAGTGGCAGTATAGGCGGCGATACGGAATGACACCATTGTTCCCGGGCGAATCAGCATAATTATATAAACATACACGCTATGCAAATCGCGCCAACCGGAGTCCTCATGTATGGAAAGCCGCCGGGGCATTCGATTTAATGTGGACGTTAAAGTTAGGGCATCGTGATGATATCTGGCTAATGTCTGCATGAAATCGAATTACATGTAATACCCACGAAGAATCGAATAATACATGTAAATTGTAATACATACAAACTTCCGCTACGGCTTTCCATACATGTGTGGCAGTGGGTTGGGCTAGCTGGAGGTTTAGATAAACAAACATTTCATGACAACGATTACAATGTAGCCTAACCGTACATGTATAGTACAAGAACCGTGACGACAGACACGTACTGAGGTGGTTGTGGACTAGCGCAGGTTAGTTGAAACTCCAGTGGCATGCATGCAGCACCGTTACATTATTGCTATACGACGAGAAAATTTGTTTCGTTCACCAAATTACTTGAATCTCGAGTCAGGCCTTGATTTTTAGAATACGACTTATGATTGAATTCAATTCGACACAACGCAGTACATTTACGACGAGAAAGCCGCGCGACATAAACAAACCAGGCGCGGCTGAGAGTGATTGTACAGTACCGTACATGTACATGCATTCATTGTTGGGTTTACGAGATATCCAAAGACAAGGCTCAAAGTCAAACTATTGTAGGGTCATTGAATCAGTGGTGTAGTCTGCATGGTACGGACCTGTGTGTGTGCACCAGGCTGGGAGGAAATTCTCACTGCGTATTGGGTATACGCAGTGAGAATTTCCTCCCAGGCTCGTGAACACACTTGGTCCGGGAGCTTTCCAAGTAGGTATACGGCGTACACCACTGCCGTGAATACCACTCCTGGTAAACAAGTGCCAACATGTTCAAATTTAGTATGACACATTTCCATTTGTTTTGCTCAGCTGCTATAGGCAGGCAAATAACGTGTCTTGAAGATGGCTGGTCCTCTCAGAATACTGACTTCGACGTGTGTTTTCCTTGCTATCTGCGGTGTTAGCACGCCTTGTAAGGTTGCTAATTGGCAGCCCATGACTGTGGGAGAGCAGGCTCAGAAAGCGGAGATTGTCATCTATGGCAAAATCATCGCCCACTATCCGATGCCTGACGTCGATGTTGAACGGGTATTGTAAAAAAAAAAAAACTACGCATGTATTTTAAGCTTATGCGATGTTACTATAGTAGGCCCCATCAATGCTGTCTAAAAGGAGGAGGAATTAGTTGTGGGGGAATTACTGAATTTAAGAGATAAAACGTGTTTTTTGAATTTTCCATCACGCATCCAGAACGCCGGAGTATTTAATGGTCATTGTTTTCAACGAGTTTGATAATAATACTGTACATGTATAGGTTTTCCCGGCCAATTTCGCAAAATTGACGTTTGTTCTGTTGGAACGGTCATTCAGTTTCACACAGATTTTGAGATACCTTCTGAACACGCGTTTCTTTTTCCATTAAACCTTTATTCGTTCAATTACACGACTGTGCAAAATGTTTCATTTTTACCCAAACGTATGTATTGATCAACAGGGTTTTCCTTTTAGCGTGCATGTATAGAGGGCGAAAATCGAACATCTGACATTGGATTTCGCGATTAGAACACAATCACGATTCAGTACGCCCAATGCGTGCTTCTTTCAAATTTTTTGATTTTTTGCAATTCAGCAAATGAATTTGCATTAAAGGACGTCTGTACTTCTGGTAAAATGCAAAAAACAAAATCTCACAGATTTACATTAAACTTACTTTTGAAGATAATGATGGTAGAAAGCTTCCCTTAAAATATTACTTGCTGAGGTGCTGTTATTTTTTGAGAAATGAGTAAAACAATTTCACGAAAATAATTTTCGTCTCATGAGACGAAAATTAATGTACACGACCCTACGGGAATTTCCTGAAAAAATGGCCATGTAATTTCACGTTTTTCTGAAAAACCTGACGACTAATGAGGCTGAAACTTCTACAAGTAAATTGTATTACTATACATCTTTATTCACAGTGAGTAGGGATTCATTCTATGACCAAAAACCAGAAGTACAGACACTCTTTAAAACTGTAGCTTTTGCTATTGTTTAGAGACTGGGAATACAGATAAACGCCAGAACAGTAAATTAAAAGAGGGAGATATTACTGTTTGTTTTTTTCCTTTTATCACTTTAACTTAAATTCTACGCATTGCAGTTAGAGTTTATATGACACCAAGTCTTGTTTGGACTTTTGTTCGGTATTTTGAATGAGTCAAAGTTACTTTTGTTTGCACATTGACAACTAGGGCCTACATGTAATTGTGATCCCGAACTCTTTTGAAAAGGATATTTAATTCTTCCGGAATTTAATGCCCAATTAATGCATTTGGCCGCTTGTTTCTGAAAAAAGAATGCCTTTTCGTGGAATTGAATTGAGTTCGAAGATGATTGTTCAAAACTAAACGACGATGTTGCGAAACTTGGCGAAAAAACTACTGTAAGCAGACTCAAAATTTCCAAATTATAACCTAATGAAAACACCATCAGGTGTGAAAACCTCGGTGAAAAGTGTCAACGTCATCGTCCCCAAGTGAATCTTAACTTTTACATCACGTATTATTTTGTCTGAATGTATAAAATCTCAAAAGATTTGCCCAATACAAGTTCATCATTGTTAGATGCGCAATACCTGAGTATTCCTATAAATTATAATCTATTTTGTTTTGCCGAACAGGCCTATATTGCTTTGATGGACGTATACTGCGTTCTGAAGGGTAATGTACCCACGGGCAATATCAACATCACGAACGCCGGTAAGCTGACGTCATGCCACCACACCCGCCTACCCGTCGACCAAACATTCATCACCTTTGTCGCAGCGGAAGAGGGCGGTATATTCGTTCCTGACGAAGTCAACCATCTATCGGTTGCTTTTGAGCCGACCGAGGAAAATATTCGCGAGGTTGTTACAAGTTAATTATCCTTTTGAAATAAATGTTTTTAGTGAAAAGAGAAAAATTAACCAAAAAGATTCGCTGTTGTTAGAAATGTTCTACCCAACTAATTTCGTAAGGAGAGCCAAGTGAGTCTGTAAACCAAAATATAATTGTAATCTCCTGATTGGTAGTAATTACGGCAAGCAATTTTGGTTTTTGGGAGAAATTTGGAGTTCGAGGTTCCACACAAATAGCCTCACTAGGGCGTCTCTTTTTACGCTAGTGCCCTGTCGCTGATCGTGGGTGAAAGAAAGATATCTTGGCATGTGGCCGACGATTTTTTTTCTCAGACTCAAATCTAGACGTGCTGTCTCACTACAGTCGGAACGCAACGGTTTAGGTAATTACCGCTTTATGTGTGACAAATGTAGAGCATATACGTGATAGAGAATTATCGTAAGATACTGGGCCCTAGGGGAATCCGATTTGCTTTTTCTTTTAAAACAAGGCATGCCCACGGACAATGAGCTAAACGAAGGCAAGCAACTTCCTTCATTTGCAAGAGAACCGCGATATTTAATTCATCCGGCGCGAAACCCCATTATATACCGAATCACCTCGGCGTAAACGCATGCCGAACGAGATCCAATAAATTATTGTCATACGGTACTGTGTGTGGAACATTTATAACGACCGTAAATTTGGTAACTTTGCGAACTTTGACTTAATGCCATTTTTCATTTTCGAACAGGTTCTTGAGGCAGTCGGCAGCAGGGAGACCGTTGAGGCGCAGACCGGGATCACGTGTACACAGCTGGGACATTTGGAATCAAACGACGGAAGCCATGGCAACGATTGGAATGGCGCTTCCGCGATGATATATTCAGTCAGCACCTTTTGTACTCTTACGTTGGCGACCATTTTGTGGATCTAGAATGGTTTATTATGCCAAATTAATGCGTTCAATCTTGCGTGTCTAACCATCACCGCAATGTATCTGGAAGTGACGTCGATAATAAATAATGTAAGCACACTTTAGATAGCAATTAGCTCCCCTGTTTCAAACAAGGCCGTTTTGAGCTAGCCTTTAGTCAAGGCGATTGGGCAGCCATGATGGCGCCGCTCACGAGTTGCACACGCGAAGCCTGATTAAAGGAACACATTATTATTACATGTATAGATAATATTATTTTAAAACAAACATTCCCAGTTAAATTTTGTGTGACGTATTTTAATCGATAGACCGTGGGCCGAAGACAAAAACAGGCTCTAGAAATTTGTATTTGTAAAGGGTGAGGACATGCAGATTAAACACGAAAATGCAGCCGTGGCATCGCATTCATGAAAAAAACCAACGTAATATCTCCTGAAAATATTTGTTTATGACGGAGGGTACCATATATACATGACTAGCATTTCACAAAAGCTGATGACAGCTGATGGCAATGATGAAGAGGACAGGATAGACAATTGCACAGTAAGAAAGTACTGTAATTAATTAATACTCTCAATTTGAAATAATTGTCTTAGTATATAATATCACCAAGCAAGACAGTATAAGAGTTGTTTGATTATACGGGCCAACATATACGTGATCAAGGGGAAATTATAAAACCGAACAAACTCTTGAATACAACCCGGAACCCAACATATAAATTTTAAATGTGGCCTACATCAGCGTCCCACTTAAAAAGAGTCATTCACTCGACAAGATCATTTAATTTTAAACGATTACTACTAGTTCGTTCAATTTCGTCAAAGCCAGCCGAAACAGGCTGGTCGACTATTACATTTTATCAAATGAGCAACTATTTTCCAAATGTGTGCATCCAAATTCGTTTCTGTGATTAGCCTATGTCCTTTCTGATTCGTATCTGCTTTAAATAAAAGTACAGTGTGTAAGATATTCTGAGGATGGGCTAACATGACAAACAACAATTGAGAATTAAATGAAACTAAAAACAAGGAAACGCATAACACATGGAACGGAAAATTCCAGTAAAAGAGCAATTGCTAGCGTTGGGCCCAAACTCAAAAAACCATATCGTATACTCAGGTTGAATTTAAAAGTTCAATTGTTGAAATGCATTGCCCTTAAACGAAAAAGAAAACAGCTACAAAATGCTGCGCGCTTGGATGACTCTAAATTTAATTGCAGCTATTGCGAACACATGTGCCGGCCGGGTTGATATTCAGAATGGCGATCTTGTAGTTTTGAATGCCTTTAAACGAAATAGAATGAAAAGAAAGAAATAATGTGTGCACGAAAATCAAATTGAATGCAATGATATCAACAAAAAACCAATGATCGTGACAGCGTGAATTTGAAAGCGTGTTGATTAAATTGAATGATTTTTGGTTGAAATTAGCCAGGAAAACCTATTACATTCACCAAGCTTTAATACTCGTGCAATTGTGACCCCTCGGGTCATGGCAGGCAGGTGCAGTAGGGTAGACAAACGGACGTTATAACGCGAACTTAGAGAAGGATTGAACTTTGACTTTGCGATAAAATCCGGAAAGACGAAGGACCAAGCTTGGAGTTAAATTGCGGCTGTCAAAGACAACAAACCCACCCTCATTTTTCACCTGCACCGCATAACATTCGCAGTGTTCTATTAGCTTCTGCTGATAAAAATGGCTTTGCCCCCAAGAAAAATAGGTTTCCCTCCTAGTTTTGTCATATTGTATGACTGTATTGTTGTTACTTCGTCTGTGATCTGTGTACATTACGCCTACTATCAAATTTCACTTAATGTTACAACATGTATTGTCCTTTGTTCTTTCAGCACGAGTAGCTTAGGGAAATAATCGAACACGCTTGAAGTCTAGAGGGCTCACTCCAGTTCAGTGCTGGGCATGCAGCTCACTTAGGGCGAATACGCCATCTTGTTTGTACTAGTCACAAAAACCAAAACAGTGTACGTACAGCGTAAAGGGATCCTTATAAAATCGTTATCAATTTGTTTTAGTTTTGATTTTGGGCGGAATTCTAAGTTAATTAAATAAAAAGATTGCTTTTCACTGTACCGTCGTACGTTTATGCTTACTGTCGTACAAACAATATGGCGGCAATTCAATGGTGCCCACAGCGGCTTCAATTCTGCTTTAGCCGAATGCTTTAGTGAGTTCGCCAGCTAGCAGTAGATTACGTCAGGGGAATTTTTTTTGTCAGGTAAATCTTACGTAATGCAACTAAAGTGAAGAACGTTAACACATCGTACTCGTAAGTTGTAACTTAGTTAACTTGAGTCGAACTCGTATTCGTTACAACGAGTAGGCCTATCGAGCAGGACTCGGACTACTCCTCCGATGAGGTCGAGTGAAGCAATTTGTTAAGTACTACAGCTACATAACATGTAAAACAAGTACAACTCGACGTTCTGACTTCTGTGGTACTGACGCGTGCTAGCTAGAATACCCTAGCTAGCTGTGTTGGTCTGGTGTGACAAGTATTCCTGCTGCACGGGCACGCGCCGGGTAGGCTAATTTTCAGTTTCTTTTTTTTTTGTTCACCTGTCCTAGCACTGAATTGTTCTTTTAAGCCCAATACTAGTACTGGAGCAATTCTAGAATACCCGTCCACCACGTCCCTTTTCTAAAAATACCTCTCGTACCCAGCCTTCACATCACAGTGATGTTAATTACAAGGGTGCCAGACTAGTAATAAAATGGCGAATGGACGGGTATTCTGAAGACTAAACAGTCCTCAGTCATACTAGTAACTATAGTATTAGTAGGGATGTCAATGCAAATTTTTAACTACTTCATTCTACGTGTAGGCCTAACTCATGCCAAATAAAAAGGGGACAAATCTAAAGCATTATACGACGCGGACCCCGGGGCCGGGGCTGAACAACTGTTGTCAATAATTGTCTTTGTCATTTCCTAATCACTAGGGAATAACCAGACTAACTGAGTAATAGTCTGGTCTATAAAACCTTTGTTTTCTAAGGTCAGTATTTTGAGGAATCCATTCTCATCATGGAGCACCATGATTTTTACAAGCTGAGTGGCCAACAGGCACAGCAGTACTACGCGGCGGAAACTAAGGTAAAATAAGTAAATTTTGTGAAACTATAGGTCAGTGCTGAATTGCTAACTCAGTTTTTGCACAAAGTAAGCAGTTCAGTTTCCTCACAAAACCAGTCTATAAAGTGGCCACACACATGACCTCGCACACGGCACACAGCCTCACAAAAAAAAAATCTAAGTTATATAGGCCTATCTCATGTTCTATTTATGTAAGATGAACAGGAAATTTTGTTATCAAAATGATCATGCCTAATTGAGTGATCTTCACCAAAAAATCAGCACAAATATCTAAGTAATCAGAAAGTCACCGCACAGCGCCGAAAGTGTCGGTTTAAGGTCGGGTTTTTGTCAATTCACCACTTGAGAATGCTTTAAGAGCCATTTAACTGGCATGTATTCGGCAGAGTCTGTCTGTTGGTGCGTGTACTGCAATGTTTGGTCCAGTGGTTCATGAATGATTTGGATATTGATTTGATGTGTTGGACCATAGAATAAAAAAGGGATTTCAGTAAAAATAATTTCAAAACCTGCTGAAAGTAAAATATCTAAGGAAATAATTCTCAAAAATATCTACAAAATGTTTAAACATGTACGTGTATGCCATATATCCATGTACTTTGTAGAAAAGTATTAGAAAAATCATTAACAATAACATCAACTAAAACTTGCCACAAAATCTTTGAAGTAAAATATAATTTCCATTATCGAAAGTAAACATGGACCCTTACAAATACGCTTAGATATTTGATATTTTAATTGCTCACTTCTTCCGGGCATCTATCCAGGTTCCACTATGTATTGCTAATATTAATGTTTCTCTGCATTACCAACTACCCCAGATACAAGAGCAACAGCAGCAGATTCGGCAACAGATGGTCGCACCCAGCGTTAAGGCACTGCCCACTCAACCTAACCAAAAGCTGAACTTAATCAGCAGCAAACAGGCTGATGCACTGCGAAGTGGTGCCGGTGATGGCGGCTTTGACTCCGCTCTGGCAGCGAGCGCCCCTAAGAAGGTTAGTGGAATGCTACGGTGAAATTGATTACTAGTATTAAACAACCTGGGTGCAATCACACTGAAAGCAAATCTATTAGTCCCCCAAAAAAGATCTGAGATTTCATGCAGTTTCTAGTCTTCCACAAAATATTTACCAGGTAGTTTATAGATTTTTTTAACAAGACAATTTTGTAATCGATTTTGTACACAAGTTTCGAAAGGTGTGCTTCTGCCATGCCGAATGAAATCAAACTGGCGGAAGCGTTACTTCTAAAACCAAATGGTTTAGGCCTAACCGAATTGCTTCGGAACTCTAACAATCATAGTCTGGTCTGAATAAATATTTATCTTGCTAGGTTGATCCCGAGTTAATTGATAATTTCCTGAGAGGCAAGAAAAATCCAGTCATGGCGTTGAATGAGTTCTGCCAGAAGCAGCGGCTGACAGTGCAGTTCCGCGAGGACACTGCCGACACGTGGGGAACGAGCGTTAATCCAAAGTTTGCAGCCGTGGCTATAGTTGATGGTGTCAGACACAAACAGGGTAAGTACTGGTAGTTGTTGTTTTTTTTCCTTCCCCACGGTGATACCTGATTGTTTTATTGAAAGATAATAATAATGTGATGATATAGCTTATGTAGCGGTGTTACTATACATATATGCTAGCGCAATCTGCAGCCAACTACCAGAAATACTGGAAGAAGGTCCCTCTCTTCCATGATAAGTATCCTAGGTTTTTTAATGCACGTTACACAACACACGAAACCTACGTCTTAACGTACTATCCGAAGGACGGAGCAAGTATGGTTAAGTGTCTTGCCTAAGGACACAAGTGCCATAACCGAGTCTCGAAACCACATTCGGACGCGCTAGAGTCTTGTGCGCTAGACTGCTCGGCCCCACCAACCCGAAAACAAAATTTTCTATGTTCTTGTAAGTACTCCTTTGAAGAGCACATGAAAAAATGGGGATGGGAGGACCAAGGGGAGAAGGTTGGGCTTGTGTGGGGTTTGGTGGTACTTTCCTGGATCCTGTCTGGATTGATTCCTGATGCTACCAACATGGGAATTAGTTTTTCGGTGCCTACCTAGCTCTCCCAATTTTGTTTCCCCCTGGACTTTTCTTCCACCTCTGAAACTAACTATCGTGCCTACAATATGGACCGTTGTGGCAGGCTTTTCCCAAAGGATACAAAATAAACCATGTGAAAAAACGACTGTTATTGTTTCTTTTGACAGGCACCGGTAGGAATAAAAAGGAAGCAAAGAACGATGCTGCCAAAGTGGCTTTGTCCACCGTCCTTGGCCTAACCCCGGCTGATGTCCAAGAGAACGAGGTCGGCGTGGTGATCTACGACAGCCACGGCCGCAAGGTAGTCCTGTCCGAGGTTGAAGAGCCCAAGCGCCAGGCAATGGCAGCCCACCGAGACACAGAGAAGAGCTACAGCCAGGGCGGCCACTACCAGGTGAACACAAACTCGGCGCCTATTATCACTTCAGAAGACACCTGGAACATCCCTAAGAAGGAGACCTATGTAGAGCAGCAGGTCAGGATGGCACGAGAGCAAAAACAGCAGCAGCAGCAGCAACAACAGCAAACACAGCAAAAACAGCAGCAGCAGCCGCAGCCGCAGCATGTTAACTTGTCTACCCAATTTACACCCATATTGCCTGGTATAAGACCTACCACTAAACAGTATCCCTCCCAGCAAGCAGTTTCTTCCATTATAAGCTCTGCGCCTGCATCGCAACGCCTGCATCAGCAGCCCCCTATAACCAGGCCAACCACCCACATACTCCAGCAGCCCCCTAGGGGGATACCTGCCAGCCAAGTGCATACATCTCAACTGACCGGTGGTATTAGACCCACTACCACGCAGCCAGCCCCCCATGGCTCAAGACCCACAACGCAGCACCATCCTCCAGGCCTGGGGCCCACAACACACGATCCAACTACACAGCCGGCACTCAGCTTTGGCCGCGGAATCCTTAATCAGTCTGTGATCAGCAATAGTTTACCAGTCACCAGCGATCAGGTAGGCATGCAAAGTATAGGACAGTTCACCGATCACCAACCACAGACAACTAGCTACCAGTCGCAATCAACATCAGCCTTCCGGTCACAGACGCCCCAGACAGTTGACTACAAAGGCAGTGTGAATGATGTGGATCAGTTTCCCATGTTGGGACGCACCGCCACCCCTGTTGTCGAACCCCGTCAGAATCATAAGCCTATGTCTAAAATGCCTGCAAGTGCCTACAAACCGTACGTTGAACCTGTCTACGATCCCATGGTGGACGACATTGGCAGCAACCCATTCCCCCAGAGTGGCGTTTCAAAGGATTGGTCAAAAGCCAAAATCATTGGTCAGTCCTTGTCCACAGAAGGGTCTGTGTCATCCGATAGTAACTCCTACCAGACACAGATCCTATCCTCGTCCATCTCCCAGAATACCAAACCGGAATTATCCAGGACTTACGAACACCCCACTGCAAGCCCCCAAATCTACCAGTTTCAGCCCAACACCTATACGCCCAAACCTGCCGTACCCAGTGGTTACCCCGGTGTTGTACCTGCCCAGTCAGCTCCACCTGTGCCCCAGACTGCGCTCCAACCTCCCCAGCCGGCCGTCATGCCGAAACCTGCCCAGTTGACGGGGGGAAAAACCGTGGCCGATCTTATCGCGAGCACCGCTCGGAGTGTTCCAAGGGTGGGAGCACCGTTTCCGGGCAGCAATAAGATTGACTCACGCAAGAGCTATGCTGCATTTCTACTGCAAAGGAGTGAGTGGTTTGTTTTTGTTAAAGTTAAGGGGAGAAAGGAATTATTAACTCCGTTTGATACCTCTATCTTTCTTACTACCTGTAGGTAAAAACACTGCCTTTTCAAGGTTTTCAAATATAAACCATCACTTTCGAGGCCTTTAAACTTAGTCAAAAAAAGGCCATCAAAATTTAGAAGGCCAACTTCTTAATTAACGATATTTAGCCATAGCAGGTGCATTTTTTTGTGGGTTCATGTTACTCTTAGTAATGGATTATTTAGGTGATAAGAGCATGCTGGACAAGTCGGCCGCGGCACGTGTGTCTTTTGAAAGGGTATCGTGGAAATAAATGTGTGGGTAACAACTGCATCTCGCATCAATTCTACATCTCCTTCAGGTCCACAGGCCCCGCATGAAATCATCAGTCTTGGTACAGGCAACGGTACCATTCAGGGACGGAGTGCCGGCACCGATGGCAGGGTGATCTTTGACCTCTGTGGATTGACCATTGCCAGGCGAGGGCTGCAAAGGTAGGGTGATTCAAGTTTTGGTTGGTGCTGCCTGTCTAGGTACATAATCGTGGGTCTAGGTAAATAAATAAGCTCGGCCATATTTGTTAATAACTACTCTGGAATAGGTGACCGACTTTCAGAGTTTTCAGATCAAGTGTCTGCTGTGTGCTACATTTTGTGCTAAAAAAACAAAAACATAACTAATTTATTTTGGAGTTGGTTGTAATTTGAAAGTAGCACTATCGACAGGCTAAAAAGAGCTTTTGAACCTCATTTTCGTATGACCATAAATATGCAATTTCTCATTTTTTCAAGATTAGAATTATGGTAGCTTGGTTTATTCACTTCAGAGTGGTGTATTGTGAGAAATTCTCAAATCGCTTGCTCGCGAAATTATGACATTTTAGACAGAAACCTTAACAACTATACACTAACATTTACAGGCATTCGTCAATATTTGTATGTATGTTTGGGGTATGATTACCTAAGACTGTATTTGAAGTATTGTTAGCGCTATTCTCAAATGAAACTTGGGTGTAAAACGAATGCATGTGGGACAAACACCAATCGGGATTCAACCTATCAAGCACTGTATTCCCTTAACGAAACTGCCTTCGATTATGACCTGTTGGTGTAAATGCTTGTGATTTTTGCCCGTTTTAAGATATCTCTACCGAGAATTAAAGAATTTCTACGAGGGCAACCATCACGCGAGCATCTTCACCAACCGTGCCGCCTGCCGCCTACTGTCGATCAGGGAAGGGGTGACGCTGCACCTGTACCTGAACGCGGCGCCGTGCGGTGACGCGTCCCGGTTCGTTCGCGACCGCGCCGAGCGCATCACCCAGGAGGAGCTGTATCTGATGACGTTGGGGGCTCACTATCCGATGCAGCAGGCCGACACGGCCCAGGGACAGCTGACGGCCAAGTCTGGCGAGGGTGAGAAGAGATTGAAAAGCGATCAAAATCCCAAAAGAGTCTAAAAATACCCTGGAAGATATTGAGTTATCTTTAAGTATGTTACTGTATGATTTACTCACTGATTTATAGACCAGTTTCACACCGGTTTCACACCAACTTCACTTTATTAGCGGGCAGTAGTTAAACTGATAACTGCATTCATAAGGCCCTTGAAAAGTCCTGAAATTTGTCATACGGTACTGTGTTTATCATACTGTGATTCAAACTGTGGTTTATCGTAGGTCCTTGAAAGTCCATGATAAAAGTATTAATTCATGCAGAGTAATGTGACAAGTTTTCATCAAGTTAAAAATGTGTTTCGGGGAAACAAACAATGACCGGCCAACTTCCTTGCTTACTTTTAATTGGTGGAGATCAAATGATCCAATACCAGGAAAAACCATCTCAGAAAAACCATAAATGTTTGCTGGATTTTGGTCATTGAAATGGGCCTTGAAAGTCCTAGAGCTGTTCCAATTGTACGAATTATTTGCTGCCAAATAATAATTAATTTTGACAAGAAAATAATCTATAACTGTCCGTAGATGAATTTTGTTTGTCATAATACTTTTTAAAATAATAATAAAAATGACAAACCACCAAATTTAACAAGTGAAATTCATATGAAATTAGACAGTACATATTTAATGACATCGATCATAGGATTATATGTACCAGTCAGTTACTAAATAATGAATTAGGTAGTCAAGACTAACATGATTAGGTTAATAAATTATACCTGGGTATTTATATATTTTAAAATTATACATGATTTCTATAACATTTACGTCAAATATTTTGAGATATTTCTTGCCTTACAGGGATGATACTAAGTCATCTTTTGAATGTTTTTTCACAAACCAAGACCAGGCTGTTCATGTGGGAGTGTACTTTCAACTACAGTGTATTAATTGATAAATCAAATTGTCTGTGTCTGCATAGGGGATGTTGTCTCTGTTGAAGAGTTGCTACCGATAGACTCGCTAGAAATGGCCAAGAAACAGGTACTTGTGAACAAATTGTGCACGGTTATTGGTGAATACGTAGTTATTGCGTCATTGAGTGGAATGGTGCTATAATAACCACGTCTGTTTCCCAAGCTGGTTACAGAATGGTCTATAGGGGAGACTTTGTATCTGGTGTGTTGTAAAACATTCTAAACTGGTAACGTACTACTGCATGGCTGTCTGTGCAGTGGCATTACCAAGCTACGCGAAGCCACCTTGCTGGAATCATTTGAATGTCATGCCCAATTTACATACAAGCCGCCAGCATCTCCAACGAACGCTAAAAAGTATAATCATGTCGAAGTTATGATCACCATAAGTATCATTTTGTTAACAAAGACATACAAATGCCCCAATCTCAAAAGTGGAATTGTAAAAGCAGCAGAGAATCATGTTGAAGCGATGACCCCACATTATAGGTCTGTATAACAGTCAACAGTCTTGTGCAAGCAAAGTAGCATTGTCATCCCTTTCTTGTAGAAACCCTTCCGTGTGATGTCGTGCAGCGATAAGCTGCTAGCGTGGAATGTGGTTGGCCTCCAGGGGGCGCTGCTCAGCCTACTGATGGAGCCGGTGTACGTGGAAAGCATCACATTAGGTAAGTGTAGAAACAACGTACATAGCCGCCGATGAGTTTTACCCACAGTACTTAATGTTGTGGAAATTTAACCTCTTATGTAGGGGGATCTTTCTCGCGGTACTTTTCTTCGTGAAAAATTGTGAAAAAGCTATAAAAAAACTGTTTTCCTGATATTTTCAACCTCATTGTTGACTTTTTCACCTCATTGTCCTCTGAACCCCAGGTAGTGATTACGATCATGGCCATCTGGCCCGTGCTGTGTGCTGTCGTCTCGACGACGATCTCAGCGAGAGTTTGCCGTCGGGGTACAGCATTCACCATCCGCTCATAGGTAGGGTGACCCACACCCCGAAGGTCGAAGATGACATCAAGCTCGGTCTGAGCCTCAACTGGTCGTTTGCCGACAGCGCCTACGAGGTGATGGACGTCAAGCGTGGCCGGTGTACCGAGAGGTGAGTTTAGTAGTAGCCCTGATGGGCAAATAGTTACTATCAGATCTGAATCAGCCATCTTTACATCGAGCATGTGCAGTTCAGCTGTAAATTCTGTGCTGAACAACATTGTGTATTATGTCGCAATTTATTACCTCCGCCAACGAAGTTGGGAGGAGGTTATATTTTCGGACGTGTTTCTCTGTTTGTTAGTAAACAATATACCTCAAAAGGTTCTAAACAGATTTTGACCAAATTTTGTGGGTGTGTTGTCTATATGGATTGCAACAAGTGATTCACTTTTGAGAGGTCAATGGTCAAGGTCACAGCAGCACTTTGAAGGTTCGAAGCGTATTCAGAGAGTTTGTATTGGGACAACTTCCTGGCAACACCATGCATCACAATGCTATGAAATACTTTACCATTATGACCCCCTACCCTAAGGCTCCAATCTATTAAATGTTATCATTTATTGGCTTTGATTCAATCACCATATAAATGGCATTTGATTATAATTGTGTGGCGGAGGTACTTGCGCTGTAATGGGTGCTCCTAGTTTTTGATTTGTTTAGGGGTCCACCAGATTGGGACATGAGTATCCCTTGTAATGACGTTTAATTCTTTAATAAAGTCATTTGTGTATTTTCTCATTGAAGTGTAGAGATTGATTTTCATGTTGATATAAAGATGGCTTCGCCTCGGAAAAATGTGAGATTCCAGGGTTCGCGTCGTTTAAATAGTTTCACTAAACCACTCGTGACCAGTCCGTATGTACTACTTTGCTACATTGCTCCCTCTTGTGGTGGATGGTCATAGTTTGCATGACTTGTTCTCTCTGGTTGTCAGCTCGCCGTTTAAGAGCGGTAACACCTGTGCGAGTCGCCTGTGCAGGGCAGCCTTCTACAGTCGGTATAAGAATGCTTGTAAGATGGCCCAGAGGTACGACTTACAGCAAGGGTCTAACTACAACGAGGCCAAGGTGAGGACATTTTTGTTCTGGGAGGAAATGCCCAGAAGAGGGTGGTTTTGTCGGAGCCTGTGACGTTTATGTATAATTTCAGTATATTTTGTTTTATTCTCATTTGATATTGCATAGACCAGGGCTGTTCCAAACTACAGCTCATGGGCCCAGTTGAGGCCCGTGGACAGTTTTAAGTGGCCCGTGGCAAATTTTAAAACTCAATTGGAATATGGCCTGTTGGAACGTTAGTATTTTTCCATGACAATTATCAGTGGTTTAGTGTGTGTGTAAATAAACACATTTTAATAAAATGGTTTGTGTTCATGTGGCAAGAAATGTCAATTAATCAGATGTCGAGATTTCCATTGTGCACAAACTGAATGGCGCAGTCGGTGAAATCCAAAATGGCAGCAGCCATGGATGCATCAAAACATCACAAATAGCCATATTCTTCTGTATGTGCCCCCCATCCCCCCAAGGAAAACAGTTTGGACACCCTTTGGCCTAGGCTATGAACCTTGGTCTTCCCCTTTTTGGCAGCTTCAAGAAAATATAAAAATTTGAAAGGTTGAAAAAGGCTGGTGGTGTTTCATTGCAGACGATGTGTACAGACTACAAACGGTGTAAGAACATTCTGACCAAACACCTGAAGCAGAAAGGCTATGGTTCATGGCTCCATCTTCCAGCTGAGTTGAGCCAGTTCACCAAATGAGGTATGAATTCCTCTGTCGAACGATCGGATTGAGCCTCTGATCTGAGTACTGGTAGTTTGAACAAGAATGACCCAAGCAATAACAATCATGCTGATGTACATGTACTCGTGGTGTGATGCGGTATAGTTGGCAACAAGTTCATTTGCTCGCTGACAAAATTCAAATTATAGTTCTGAAATTGTTCGACCTTCATTGCTGCCAATCTGTTCCTGCAACTCTGATTGAAGTTGGATGAAAACCTATTCCATGGCACTTTGTACTCCCAGGTGTGTAACAACATGTCTAGCAGTACAACCACGGCAGATTGGCTGGTTTACGTGTCTGTAAATACTAGGGTGTCCATAGAGATATATGCCACATCCTTGCAAGTTCACGTAGTTCGATCTCACTTGGTGGGCCGTATGGTCAACGCAGTTGTAATCATCATAAATGACCATTTCTGAAAGTTCTTTACAAGTTTGGCGCAGACTATCAATGGGTAGACTGTTCGAGATCAATATTCCGAATTGAACCTCGCACGTTTATACAGCTGTTTAATTTAAATAATGAACGGAAGGGGATTTTTCGGTTTGGAATCTCTATTCTCCAATATCCAAACTGGAAATGTGGAAAGAAAGCACTTGCTTCTGTGTGCTTCACAGCTGAGATGTTTTAACTGATATATGCAACACCTTAAATCTGGGCACTGTAAAAGTCTAACTTAGTAAATAAACATTACCTGGTATTATATACTAATGCACTAACTTGTATGATAACATAGTCACGTATTTTAGTTTTTGTAACATTTTTACATCGTTTTAGTCCTTGTTAAACATCAATTTATTTTAATATTTATAAGAAATTGAACGCCTGTGGAGTAAAACAACGTATGATTTCCCCCCTGTTTTTTAGTATTGTACTTTATAAGAGTTGTTCTGATACTGATTACCAGTAATTGGAAATGCCACTGATGCAAGGGATCGGTATCGGTATGAATCTATATGCGATACAACTTTGGGGCAAAATTAGACTTATTTGCAAGTACCGTGTAGGTCTGCACGACACACCACCCCAACCCTGTATTTGCTCTGCTGGCCAATTGGTCGGAATAATCATCGATGACTTGACATGCATATCACTCAGTACAGTGCGTATGTGTGTACGTACAGTTCAGCTAGCTATCTAAACTTAGCGATTGCATGCTCTAGCCAGACGCGGCCCGTTTACAAACTTCTGTAGCCTGCGAACTACATGTACAGTATAGTCGTCGCTAAGAATGACAAATGACATAATTTGCGTAATTTTCCATCCACTAAAAGTATGCTTTCTTCTTCTATTTGGTATGCTTTATTTGAAGCTAGTTGACAGTTTTTACACTCACCACAACGGTCTGCGTCTTGGGCTTATGCAACCTTGGTTACGCCCACCACATGGTGTAGCACTCGCTACAAATATTTGAATTTGTTTTTTAAATATTTCATTCAGAACTGTGTCAAAAACATGGTAAAGTTGGTCAGTTTTCTATCACTCCAAACGGCGATTGAAAAACCTTTGCTTCAATGGCCGTTGGTGGCAGCAGAAATTTTATGATGTCACCTGACGGCTACATCACTGAGGAGTCATTGCTGTACGTGCTAAATTTTCTGTCTGTGTAGCTTGAATTTGTATTCTTTGAAACAGTTTACCCCATGGAGATAACAGGTAATCGCATGAATATGTTTCAGAGGTAGGTTGGATTTCCACTTTTTTCCCCACAGGAACTACTTATACTATTTTATAGCTACATGAATTTGAGATGGGGACGAAATTAAGCAAGGGTAATTATTTTACACAACAGCTGTATTCTATGGTAGGCCTATATATACAATACCCGTACTGCGCTGTATGTGTGTGAGTGTTTCCATAAATTAGGGTACCAATTTGAGACGGTGTCCCGTCTTACGTTGGGAAATGTAACACCTAATTACTTCTAATTGTTCAGAAAATGTTTTGGAGATTTTTTTCTACTGATTTAGTTTAACATAACACTAAACATTAAAATAAAAAAAATTGTACTTGCCATTGTGATTGATCTTTGTACAAGTTTGCCTTATTTTAATGTTTAGTGTTATGTTAAACTAAATAAGTAAAAGAACATTTCAGAAAACAATTTCATTTTCCGAAAATTAAGCTCCAAACTTGACAGCCCACTTTTGCAAAATGCGAAACGCAAGGTATCTTATGAATTATTAATCACCTATTTTCGTGACCTCACCTGACGGCCCTATGTTTTGCTTTATCATGACTGGGCGGGACTACCCACGAAATTGTCTATGTGACATCAAACCTCCTTCAGCGCGGCGGGTGTGTGTAACTACGTGTGCGCGTGTACATGTGCACTCATGCACAATGTGTACACGCCGCCAGTGGTCCTGCTGCTCCTACTGCTGCTAGTACATGTACATGTATAGCCATAGCATGCACAGCGCGCGCCGGCCCCGGCCCGGGCCGTACCCACGACGGTATACGGGGCCCGGCAGCCGACAAGTACTACTAGTGTTTATTGGTCGTGTTTCAACGGATCTCGCGTTGTGAAATAAGCTGAACATGGTTATATACTCCGTTGTTGGTGCTTGTGATCGAAATCAGCTAGATCATTTAGTTTTTACTCGATGCCAAAAGACAAAACTGTACGGCAACAATGGGTGCAATTTGTAAACATGACCAGATCAGACTTTCAGCCATCGGCATACACCAGAGTATGTCAAGCACATT
>JAVCKS010090224.1:3020-13468 GCA_032273685.1 Pteraster tesselatus | reverse complement strand
ATTAATTGCCTGTTATTAATCATCGGTTTAGCACTTCACTGAATGCAGGTATTGTTTCCTGTGACCAAAGATCAACTCAAGGTGGGCCAGAGTCCCACCCTAACTTCATTGAATGGCAAACAGTATAAAGAGATTGGAATATATATAGATACTTTATGAAGATCTGTATACTTAAAAAAAATTTTTTTTGATAAATGCGATAATATTTGGGGTAATTTAGCTTTGCTCTAATGATTTAGTATTTTTAGTACACAGCGGATAGCGTTACTGTATGTAATCCTAATTCTCAAAACCAGTAATGGTTACATAGACGCCTTTGGAATCTTATAGTGTAGTTGTACGTTCTGTGACTTGTAAACACGGGGGCAGAGTTGGTTTGATTTGTGGGGTCATTTATTGATTTTGTTCCCTCTCTTCACATGTTTGTTTTAGCAGAATATCTACGATCGGATGGACTTTTTACAATTTATGTGTGTTGACTTTTCTTCTCACATATAACAGACAAATTACTGTGGTTTAAAGATCTTTGTTATTTCAAGAGAAAGTAAGACCTGTGGACACTATATCGCACCATGTTCGTAATCACAAGTTAGCTGTCTAGACTGGTGCCCTATGCACTATGCAAAGAATTATTCAACTGAGAGTCTGGAGGTTGGTTTTAAATGTAATTCAGATTTTGAGAAACTACGATTACACGTACGTCTATGTAGTGCTTTCATTGGTGTTTTAGTATTAACCCACCAGCACGTTTTATGAGCTGGTGCGAAGTCTTGAGTCGCCCGTTATAAACAGTCTGATAAAATAGTTACGTCTCATCACAATTTTTTTATCAAATTAATATACACAGGAAAAGATATGCAAATTCAGTAAGAAATCCAATCGAAAGGTTTACTGGCTCTTTGATCGAATCTGTGCTATATATAAAGTCGGCGTCATTTTATCCTGTAAGAAGATTTCTAAGCGGGTATTTGCTTGTTTTTGTGGGTGCTTTGTATCCCCTCTGTCCCACCTTCAAAAAATCGTTTATTATTCGCATCATTGCACTACAACAAAACACTTCTACGTCTTCTCGAGAATCCATGACTGTGCAGCACAGACTGGGATGCAAAGCACTCATAAACCCAAGCACATATCCGCTTAGAAACCTTACAAGAAAACGACACTGACTTATAGTGTGTAGATAACACAGATTTACATTTTTAATAGGAATCTTTTTTTTTGTTTAGAAATTTGTCGAACTTGGCTAATAACTATTGGCTAACGTTGTATTGGTTTTTGGAGATATCAAAGTCCAAAACTTAGTTTTAAAGTTGACAGTCAACAGTCAACCAGTGCACCGCTGACCACTGACAGAAACAATCTGCTTACGGCAAACAAGCACATACACAATGCAAGATATAGCTGGCATATGATGATGGGCGAGTTGATAACAGTTAACAACATTATGATCTTTGCTGTGTCTGAGCGATGGGTTTATTGAGAGAAGGGAGGGGATCTGGCAATGATTCAATTAGGTACCCTAAATATTTTTTTGATGATTCAAAACAGCTAATGAATATTCAACCTAAGGCTAAAAAAGTGCACTTTTAGACTTTTATCGCAAATGGCAGTCAACAATATGTAGTTTCTGACTTTACAATGATCCCAAAATTGCCTACTAAAACAAAATTGTGTGTATCATTCTGAAAGCGATATTCCCTCTAAGCTGCACTCATGCGCCAATCGTACACTGCCCTCTGAGTACCTGCGAACAACAAATATCTGCGTAGCACACATAAGAAAGACAGTACAAGAGTTTGCTAAGGGTGTGTGTGTTTGCTCAGACAGTTACAAGAAGAAAAAAAAATTCAGAAAAATTACAAGGAACATTGCCTGCAAGCATAAAAAAAACAACCGTTTTATATGAATTTGAAAAGTATGAGATTTAAGAAATGAATCAGAAACAACCGTTCATGTTTTCCTCTCAATTTCTCCTTTGTTACCAATCACAAGAATGAACACGACCCACAGATAGGCATGGAGAACTTTGTACTGCAATTGGCGCTTCAACGGACTTTCACCCCACCCCCCACCCCAGAAAAAACGTTTTACTAACTGTTGCTATTCTTAAAATCTTGGGTCACAAAAAAACATTACGCTCATCAAATAATCTCGTCACCTATTCCCTCCCAAGGGTCACTTGAAATAATATCCATATAACCTATATCATTGATGTAATGGACGACCAATAAAAAGCGGTTCAAGGACTTTGTGAATTTATCCCACCCTAGCAACGCAAGCTTCGTTTTAGCACGAGGGATTTCAGTTTGATTATTCAAACTGATTGATGATAGATATGATACAATTATTTATATAATAACAAAAAACCTAGGGGGTCTTGTTTCAGGTTGTAGCTTCAGTCAACATTTTCATTTCTGTGCAAATATGTTCATGGCAAACTGATAAGAATTGAAAAAGTTTATTATTTTTTGGGCCGTTATTTTTTATTTTTTTTAACCTGCGATATATTAGTACTTAGGATTGATTGGGATTGGATGGAAGGAATATTAAGCAGAGTTGAATATGGTATCGGATGGCATATACTTGAGTTGTTTTAAGTCTTTGAGGAGTTTTTTTTTATTTTGCTGATATATTCACGTGGGATCGGAATAAAACAGAGGAAACAAATAAAACTTTCTTCTTGGATTTTAGTCCGTTTGAACAATTGTAAGTGTACTCCAAACATTTGTATTTTAAAGAGTGTACTTGGAATTTCATTAGGATATTAAATCGTCTTGGGACTTTCGTTGCACAGGTATGATTGCTGCATTTATGTTTGTTTGTTCAATAATTGATACAGTACGTGGATAGTCAATTTTGCCAAAAGCTGTTTCAATCTAAAAAGGGCATGCATATTTTAAGTTTTTAACTTAAAGTCATAAACATGTTTTTTGTTTTGGGGTACTAGATGATTTATTTTGTTTCACACACTGTAAGCTGTCATACACTATAACATACACTTAAGGGTAAGCTGTTCCATAGCATCTTCCAGTGCTGTATTGCTGTTGCCTATAGTGATGAGATGCTTGATGACTCCTATGTATGAAATATATGTAACTAAGCTTGAGCTTGTCCCAATAATGTTAAGTTAGTCAGGCAAATTCAAACTTATATACATGTATGTATGTGCTGTTGAGTTTTTTTCAGGATTAATAAAATAGAGCCTGCAAGAAGATAATTAATTGATTCACTAGCTGTTTCACCATCAAACAGTGACTAAATCAGTTAGCTGGTGAAGCTTTCGTAAGCAAGACATACATGTACTGCACCTGTACTGCACTGTGAACTAAAATTGCCATTGTGGGAGTATAATAAATAGTCGTCGAGTGTAGTCATCTTATAATGTATAATTTCTACAATCTAATTACAGTAGACACTGACTAATTCTATAGGCGTTGTTCATGATTTCATAACTGTATTCTTGAACTTACTGCATAATTATAAACAGGTTATAGGTAAATGTATTATGAGTCAAACCTATCTGTAAAGACTGCTCAATGGAAACAAGCAATATGGTCTTTATAGACAGGTGGTCTTTCTATGCAGGTTTTGGCTTCCATCTTGAATATACTGTTTAATGACAACAATTAAATGCACGTACACACATGCTGTAGACCTACGTGTCGTTCTCATCGGATGTATTAAGTGACCTTTGGGAAGAAAAGATGTCTATCTTTAATAATAAGCTGGCTTGTGAAACCGAACCGCTGTGGTGCCTGCTCTTATTGAACAGCTGTTCTTTCTACAGGTAGTTTTTATCAGGGGATTTCCCAGAGGGGATTTAGGTGGTCCTTCTGTACAGGTGGTAGCTAAGGCAGGTTTTTGACTGTACATGCAGTACATGCCAGTAATGTGTACATCCTATCGCTATACAGAGATCACATGTTTGCAAATCGCATGTAAGCTAATTTCGCAAGTCTCCTTGACATTTGAAGAGAAATATTTTTCCTTCCGCATAGCAACTGCTTTTTATTCCCGCGATCACTTACTCTTTTTCATCAGTGCTGTTTCAAAATCCACCTTCATGTAGTACCTGTATATTAATGTACTTCATGCAGGTAGACATTGTGTGTGCTTAGACTAGTATGTACACAATTAGATGGAAGGCAGGAATAGGCTAATCCGATTAGGACTGTGTTTCTGATTAGGACTGTGTTTCTGTAGTTTGACTGCCGATGAAAACAATCAGATGAGTGTTTATACCCATTTACTAATTTGTAGTTTCGAAAATCTCATGGAAATTGTGTTAATATTTCACTTTTAGTGGAAACTGCTTATATGGTAAAATAACTTTTAACACAAACATGTACAAACATGTACATAGTTACCACTTTAATTTTAATAGAAGATCACTTACCTCCATCATAAATTCTAGACGACACAAGTGGAAATAATTTTAAAGGAAAGAGAAAGTTAGTAAAGGGCACCATGTTAGTAAGGGCACTAAGTTAGTAAAGGGCACCATGTTAGTAAGGGCACTAAGTTAGTAAAGGGCACCATGTTAGTAAGGGCACTAAGTTAGTAAAGGGCACCATGTTAGTAGGGGCACCATGTTAGTAAAGGGCACCATGTTAGTAAGGGCACCAAGTTAGTAAACGGCACCATGTTAGTAGGGGCACCATGTTAGTAGGGGCACCAAGTTAGTAAAGGGCACCAAGTTAGTAAAAGGCACCATGTTAGTTAGGGCACCATGTTAGTAAAAGGCACCATGTTAGTTAGGGCACCATGTTAGTTAGGGCACAATGTTAGTAGGGGCACCATTGCCGATGATTAGGGACACTGAGACAGGCCTTAACGAGGTTACATGAAGCAAGCAAGAAAGTTGTGGGTTTTGATCCCCACCTGTTTTTTGGTTTATATGTGCAAGTAATACAGCATGAATGTATAGTATACAATATTGCAAATCAACGACGTTTAAATTTATACAGAAAGAAACTCGGTGCAAACAGTACAACCTTTGCTTGGCTTTATGCAAGTTGCTAAAAGGTGTGTGCGCCTTACAAGTGACCACTCCAGGAACGTGCTTTCCCTACTTTTCCTGCTATTTTATATGTCTAAGTACTGTCAACTTAATGATATTTGATATTTTGTGTGTACAAATACTTGTATCCTGTAATTACGTTAAGAATATCTTCCTTTTTACTTTGTACTATATTTTTTTAATTTTTGTATTTTTCTAAGCGCTTCGACGCATTTTGCAATTTGCGCATTGTAAGTTCCTATTATTATTATTATTAGTGGCCCTGTGTTCTGACGGCAGGGAATTGGCTGTTGACGACACTTCCCTTTACTGATAGGACTAATTGGATTGTCTGTCTTTGACTGACCTGAATCCTGAATCTGGGGGAGTTAAGACGTTCAGGGACTAACACCATCGGTTGTCAGGACTGATATATATTTGCAGGATTAGAGTTGCAGTATTACCATCGAATTTGCTTGTGATACTGTGTGTAGATGTCGTGATTTGGGGCTCTACGTGTACGTGTATGTGTTCTGTTGAAGGTGTCCAATTGGGGTGTATCACACCCATAAGGCCTTATCCAAAAATGGACAAATTTGCGTATAGTAACCTCAACAGGACTGTCTGCCTGTTGTGGTAGACATCCTTAAATAATAATAATAATAATAATAGGAACTTAAAAAGCGCAAATTGCAAAATGCCTCTATGCACTTAGAAAAAACATAAATGAAAAATATAAAATACAGGACAAAGTAAAAAAGAAGAAATTCTTAACGTAATTACAGGATACAAGTATAATATGCACACACAAAATATCAATTATAGATATGCGGTTTCAAAAAGGTCTGTTTTTGTCGAGGTTTTGAAGTTGTTAACAGAATATCTATTGCAGCAGGGCATGATAATTAAATTTCCACTCATATAAGTATCACTGCTCATATATAGGCGAATCTACGCACTACCAGATTTACCCCGAGGGGTGGTGATTAAGTTTGTCATTCATGTAAAGAGACGATAGCTTCAGCGTTAATAAGCTAGACGCCCGGCGTACACACTCTGCACTTATTCATGATTTAAACACTAATGATGAAATGCTAGACTACATTAGTGGACTTGTATCGTCGTCCCTGCCTGCCCATACAAATGAACGAGGTCTTCCCTGAGGAGGGGGTGGGGGGGGGGGGGAGGGGGTGGTCTTCGTAGTGGTTCAGAATCAGATATGAAGATTGTCGATGATGGAGTGTCGTGGTGAATTGTCTCACTTTTTAACTCTCTCACTCTCTCTCTCTCTCTCTCTTTCGTTAATACCGATCTTTCGTTGGCAGATATCAGATTCCTTAAAGGAACAGTCTGGGCTTGTTTCATGCTTCTACTCGATCACAGCTGTGGTTATATTGACTTTATGTCGAGTCAAACCTTGGTTTGTTTTTCATTTTTCTCTTTCCTAGTGTTATAGTGCCAAAGGGGTCGATCTTCCCTGTTTCAAATTTGGACACCCTTTTTCAAATTTGGACACCCTGTTTCAAAGTTAGAAAACATCTTTTTTATTTGCACACTCGTGTTGTTTCTTACTTTGATTTTACCTCTTATTTACTGCATTTGTACGTTGTTTTGCAATTTCTAACCAGACACGTCAGACATTAACCTTGACCTCATTAGACACAAGATGTGGATCTCTGTATATTACTAGGCTTATTTGATATCAAAGGCCTAATATAAGCCTTGGCTTCCTGGGACATTATCTCCATAATGCCAGTAAAATATCATCTTCTGTTTTACCTACAACTAATAAAGTCTGTTGTATTGTAAATTGTAAATTTAATGTTGAATTATATTAACCCTGTATCATCGATTTAATTAAATATTAAAATATAATCATGAAGTTAATTCACTCTGTATTCATTCCGGTTTCAATCTATTTTCATTTGTCGGTCTCTTTGAAATATCTTTTATAATTCCAACCATACCGATGAGTACATCCGTTTTCCTAAATTAAAAAAACTGCTGTGGGAGTTGGCCTTCTGTATAAAACAGTCATATTATACCACCTGAAATGTTAATAATTGTTACGATTCAGGCAGTAAATATTTTTTCAATAATTATCAAGTTGCCCAATGTGTAGCATGTTGTAATCATCCGGATAGAAGTAAAAAAAAAAAAAAAAAACTCAGGTTGATTCAGTAGATCAAACTTTATTAAAAAGCAAATGGGCCCTAATTATTGTCGATGCCACTTCACGTTGCAATCAACCCTAACCCAACCCCCCCCCCCCACCACCACCTGTTTGTTACTAAACAGGGCATATATTGGATAAAGACAAGCACATCGGTAGCCGTTCAGCACCGAGATTCAAACAACATCCCTATTGTAATTAGTCCAAGGGTCGAGAGCTACCATTCACAGCTTCTGACAAATTGATAATTAATAGCGTGGAAAGAGGGGGGTGAACGTTATACAGAAGGTACCCTGAATGTCAAGACGGGAACCCTAGCGACGCGTGTACAGATTGCAGGAGAAAGGTGTGTAAAACATGTGTAGTTTGGTAAAACAGGGGAAAAAAAGGATCGCGGGATAATTTGCGGTTGCCGGGGGATATGGTCTGCTGCAGTGATTGGTTTCTTTGAGGGAAAATTATTGGCAGTGTATTTATAGCTTGGTTCGGAAGCTCACAGGTGTACGTGTACATAAATTACTGCATATCGTTAACTGTCAACTTGTTGCTATTTTTCAGTATGAAATTGTAAGGGGCTCATCAATTTTGAGATGTTTAGATCTTATTGATCATCCATCCCATCATTTCCTAAAATTATATTCTCATAGGATCAGAATTTCCCCCTCCCCCCCCCCTGAATTAAATGTACTAGTATATTCCATGCATTAATTAGGTTAAGTTTTATTTGAAGTCTGTTTTCTCGCTATTATAATTCCTATTTTTATCATTTAGTAGTCATCATACCCAATATAACTTATATACCACTCAAAAGCTTTGTTTCTACTGAATAAATAAATGACAGAATATCGGTTGTCTAAACTTGAGATGTTAGTCTCATCTCATGGTGAAAGGTTAGGTGTATAGGTAACAGTGCAAGGTATTTAAAGGGACAAGGTGTTTAAAGGAGCAAGGTGTGTAAAGGAGATCACTCTTGCAGACAATGTTCTGTCTGAGGCATCATTTTGGCAAGTAACCCATTTTGTACTTTACAAATAGACATTACTCTAACGTAAAGATAGATAAGCTAATTCTAATCTTCTGTTAATTGGTAAAGAAATTAAATATATATTTTTTCCTGAATTGGAGGCTCGAATCCATTCATTATGACCGCAAGAGGGTGCTCTACATTGAGCATAATTTTATAGTCTCCCTTTAAAAGACCCCTTGGCTTGTAGCAATATTTAAATTTCAAGTAAAAATACATAAATAAACTAAAATAATCCTCAAATAGAACCCAACAAAATGTTGAAGTTTTAATCATTCACTAGGCTTTGGAACATATCTTAAACATTTACACATTGCCACATGTATACGTATTATAGGGAACACAAAAAGAAGTTTTAGTTGTCAGTTTCTTTTTATCGGAATAACTTCTAAAGAAACATTTGCAAATCTAAAAGCACTTATACAACAACAGTAGTAATGCAAGCGATGTTGTCGGAAAAGCGACAACAACTCACTTATTTTGATCCAATTCCATCAATCAGAATTGACAGTAAAAGACCCCCGAAAAACTCAAAATGCAAAATGTTTTTGTATCAAATATATCCAATTAACTGTCCAATTGAATTGAAACATCCAAGCTGCAGAAATGCCATCAAATACATGTTTGAAAAGTTTTTAGGCCCCAGACCTGAGGTTATCACGCCCCATGTTATCAAGCCTTTTGTTGTTGAGTCTTTTGTCATCAAGAAATAGTATCATTTCTCAACAAAACATTACCCCCTTTGGTGCTGGACCATACCAATCTATGATCGCCTTGGGGGGTACTTACTTTTGGGTGATCCTAAATATTTTCCTGTGTGCTGTGTGGAATCTTCTCCGCTCTGATTGTTCATTCTATAATCATGAGAACATTTATTTTGTTGACAGGAACTCCCCCCCCCCCCCACCTTCAAAAAAATACTTTTTCAAGTTTGCTTTATTAGGCTATGTGTAAATATGCATGTTGAGTCGAACTGAATAGAACAAGACAAAAGTCATATAAGCCATATCTGTAATCTGCTTCCGTGAATTTTGAAGAGTGGTAGGCAGCTATATCATCCTGGGAAGAATGTGCCTGTTGGATTGTAGTTGAACTTTATTTGTACAGTACGGTTTTCCGTCTTTTAAAACGTTTGTTATTGTACCAGTCTCGATCTGCTTTCATAAGCCAACTTTGGGAACCTTAGGCATCTGGAAACCCCCCAAAAAGAATTCATTATTTTGTTTAGATTCTAGGCTTATATTCTTCTTTTTGTTTACTCTTCAGTGAGACAAGACAAATGTCTACTCTTGGTTAAACCAGAGAAGGGTCCTTCTGAAGTCTCCAAAAGGTTAAGAAGGGTCCTTCTGAGGGCATGATGAATGATTCCTGGAGTGATCAAGACATCAGCGCTGATTCTGACCTTCCTAATCCAGGTAGGATAGCATGACTGGGTTTCTCTAGGCATAATAAAGGCATACTGCATTATGGGACAGTTTGGACTTCGATTGCAGCGATCACATGGAACCTGGCTTAAGTGTCCAACAACAACAACAACAATCCACAATCATTGTTTGACACTAGGTTCTGGAACCTCTGAGGGTGAATTTGACAGTTTGGAAGATACTGGCCACCAGGCTTTGGACAGTAGCAACGTCACCAATAGGGACAAGGAACAGGCAAGTCTCATCAGGCTCAGATGCGGTTTTATTCCCTATATTCTATAGTAATTTGTTTAAAAAAAAAATGGAAAGGTTTTGTCCAACATCTGTTTTTAATATCCATTCACTGTTCTTTGGATAAATCTATATAATCTAGGTTGCAGAATTCTATTTTGAGGTGTTTCCTCCCACTTTTGAAACCGTGTCATTGCCATCTTCACCTTTAGCTAGGTCTATTCTGGCATGTGAGCAAAAACAAGAATCCTTGGCTTCATTACCAGAAAGAAAATAATAATACAAATAATTATGATTGAAATTAATATGCTTGAATCTGGGAGTATATTGATGTTACTGTATAGTTAGCAACTTGAGCATCTTTTGAAAAATCAAACCCCAAACTTTTTACAATTTACCATTATTACTAAGTGAATTATAATAGAATGAATTTCTTTGACAGGATCAGTCAGCGGAACAAGATGCCTACAGCTCCCAACCACTTCCAATGCCTCATCCTTTTCCAGTAGCCGTGGCGAACCAAGGAGCCAGTGACAGCAGTGGTGGAACAGATCATCTCCAAGATTCTGGGGAGATGTTACTATCGCTGGTTGGGGA
>JAVCKS010090213.1:6008-21150 GCA_032273685.1 Pteraster tesselatus | reverse complement strand
TAGGTGGTACATTTCCCAACGTTAGAGGGGACACCGTCACAAATTGGTACCCTAATTTATGGAAACACCCATATGCACTCTCAATCACAAAAATGTTCAGCCAAATTTGTATCGGTGACCGAGGAAGGTTCCTGAACTTTGGTTGAGTTTAATATCGAATGACCCAATTGTAGTACATCATTATTTGTGTAAATTAGTAGTTGGTACAGCTAGCCTATACCAGTAATATTTTTGTTTGATAACAGTATTTCTTTAAAACAACCTGTTTACATTGCACAATAATAACTGTTTTTGATATCCAATCGTCCCACTGATGGTGAAGTACCATCACGTATCAGTAAATTAGCATTTAAGTGCAATATTGACACATGTAGGATATAAAGTATTTTATATTTATCGGATATTTTATATTTGTCTATTTTTTTACCATTTGTTTCTCTGTGTGAACTTCTTAACCCATATGTGTCGAGCCCTAAGATTCCTTAAGCACTGTTATTATTGTTTATGGCCAATGCTTGGTCTACGGTTTATGGGTTAAGATTGGAAGTTATTACTCTTTGTGTCAATCAAAGCACGATCCGTGTGATTGTAGGTAAGAGTACGGTACCAGGTTCCACTACTAGCAGTTGTTTGGTTTGGTTTGTTTGTGTCATCTATCCCTCCCACCTTTTCCTGTGTGAAAGCAGTAGTTGACAAATTTTCGAAGGAGGGGATAGGGTATTTTGTCTTTCTGAAGTGTCATTTCCAGCAATCCTTTCTAGCTCTATTCAAATTTTTCCCCCGTGGCTATTAGGTGAGCCCACGACTGAGTGATACACAGTGGCCCAAAACCTATTTCTATATTTTGTATAAACATGTACTTTTTTTCTGGCCCACCTGACAAATTAATTAAGAACCCTTGGGTTAGGGTAGCCTAGCTGCCACATAGGAGGTTATCTAACTATACATCTAAGAATTAAGAATAGATAATAAAAAAAATATCAATACCTAACTATCCGGTATTCGATATCACAATGATATCGTACATGTACCTACACTGTACATGTACATGGACTAAATTAGGGTACCAAATTTGTGACAGTGTCTCTTTTTACATTGGTTAATGTAATAACAATTAAATACTCTGTTGCACCCTAATTGTGTTTGAATTAGTATAAAAGTCAATATTTATTTAAAATATTAAAATACAATATTATAGAGTCCTATCAAATAATAAGTAGTGCCTCTACCAACGTACATACATGTATACTGTATGCTGTAACAGTGGACACCATTAGAGTACCATTTATTGTGGTATAATTAGTGGCACAGTGTTTCCTGGTTGTTGGTTGTTTACTGCATGCAGTGATGTGTCACCCTGGTTGCTCAGGTTGTGCCCACATACTGTACATGTTACAATAACAACTATGTACATTTTGTACATGATGTCAAACTTGTTGTCAAGAAAATAATTTGTGACTATCCCTGTGTGAATTTTGTGGTGTCATACATGTAGGCCTATATCACTCTAGAACTAAATACACGTAAGGGCAAACCTACACAGTTATCAATTCAACATTTGAAATTACTTCTTACTTGGAAATCGTTCTGTAATTTTTAGTGTAAGGCAACTAGTATTTTAATTCAAACAATGCTTAAAATGTTCCTGTTACAACATTAGTAAGTCAATGGGTTACTATGGTTACTATGGTTACTATGGTTAAAAACATCTGTAAAAGTTAGACATGAGCCAAAGTTCATGGTGAATTGTACCGATTGTCGTGGCTTTGGTGCCCTTTTCAAGGTTTCCATACAAACCAATGAAAGTGGCCTTGTAACAAGTCAAAAGTGTCTTGCTCCTGGGCCGAGGCGATGATTCCAGACCTCTACTGAGTAAGGTTCACAATTCACCACCTCACTGTTGAAAAAAGATGGAGAATGATGCAGATTGGTGCAACACAATAATTTGGGTCATTATGTACCCGTACTGGTGCGTGTATGTTTGGATAGTGTACGTAAACAGTCAGTTGATTACACACTTCATACAAAATAAATTAAAGATTGTGTTTAATCCATGTTGTTATTTCAAAGGGATTGCATGGTGATTTTGTTGCTTTGCTGACTTCCCATCCCCTCCCTCCCCTATTACAAAAAAAGAAATTGACTCATTGGTAGGAAGGGAACACGGAACACCAGTGGGTATTTCCCTTCTGAAAAACCGTGACTCAAAAGGATATCAATTCATGATGAAATCGACACACAAATCAGGATGTCAGTCTATCATCATGAATTTTGTCATAACATGTGCAATTCAGCTATACGTATCTGTCAGTGTTAAATTAACAGAAAGTTAATTACCATGGTGACCCATTAACAGGCTGGTAAGCTTTGGTAGAAGTAATGGTAGAAATTTGTGAATTCTAGATAATTATGTACATTGTATGATTTAGGCAGCCTACTGTGAAGTTAGCTAGACAGTAAAGTACAGTACATGTACATGCACATGCATGTACATGTAAGTACAGTACATGTTCTGTACCAGTTGTGTACTGTACAAAAATTGTACATTAATGACCCCTTCACACAAAACAGGGTCAAAAGAGATCAAGGTTTCACTAAGATTCACTTATTGGTACATGGTACATGGTACTGGCATTATCAACTTACATGTAAGTACATGTACGCTACCGGTACATACTGTATGCACTAGTACCGGTACTATTGAACTACGTGTGTACATAGTGGTGTTTAGAATAATTGTCCCAGTGTACAAATGTAGCTGCACACATACCGCTACATGTATGTATTAGTGCTGGTCTCACAATTAAAAAAAAGTCCTATATTACAGAAGGCCTACTGTACGTCTGCTGTACGTTACACAATTGTTGATGTTAACTGGTGCTAGTACTTACTAATTACATTAGTTATTGTGAAATTACTTTTGAAATGTGGAAGTTATTTTGCAAAAAATGTACCAGTATTTTTGGTGAGTTTGTGAAAGCATTTACCAATTGACCACTGGCGGTGCTTGAGAAATGAGAAAATGTGACATATTACGGGAAATACAAAACTGGTACCCACACAAGGTACAGCTACATGTAGCTGAAAATCCGGAAAGAAATTTGGCCTTTTTCTTTGTAAAATGCATTTTTAAAACAAACATATTGACATGTGTGTGTTCATGATAGAGATACGGTAGTTCTTTTTAATGTAGGCCTTTGAACTATGTTAATACAGTTGCATTTTGGGTAATACGATTAATCTGCAAAAATGAGTCACATGTCACAAAACCCTAGTATTTTTTGTTAAAAATATGATAACTTTTGAACAAAAAATGCAATAGGTGTCCAACATATATATCAAAACGAAGCTGGTGTTGCACTATTTCCAGCCAAATATATACATGTACATGTACATTAACTGAAATGAAAGTTTTCGGTGACATGAGACTCATTGTTGCAGAGCGGGTCACATAATGTTTTACATTTATTTACCGGTACTGCACAAAGGTAATTGCCTTGGTGTCCCTTGTCATATATCTTTATCATTGGCCGTGATTTTGCCTTGAAGTTGTTCCCATTGATTTTAGATTTACCAAGTTTTCTGAAGAATCATTCCTTAGTTAGCCGTTCTGGAACCTACATGTACATGTACGGTAGTCAAAGCATGGCATGCAGTGAACACATGTGTTGTACAGTACATGTACTTCCATAAAATGATACAACTATACATGCAGTGGGTATTTCCCTTCACAGAAATAGTGAAATGTCCCTAGTCTAGTTGTGAGTGAGATCAGAGAGCTATTGTTGGCAACTACTCATTGATCATGAACCGGAATCCTGCATTGGTTCGGTCTCATATTGATACAATCAGTTGATCCTATCAGTTGTGTGTACTGTCTTTGATACACTGTACCATAGGAGCACATTTCATAGTACAGTGGATTTAATATCCAACATTGGGTGAGTTTTTGAGATTTACTATTTGGTATTAAGTAAGTTTCAAACATTTGGTTTTTAGTTTTTAAAAATTTTCAGATATTTTTTGTGTGTTTTAAAGATATTTAACCTTTCACCAATGTACAAAAATGTACATGTAGTACTGTGCATTTGTGTACTCAATGCACTGGATAGACCATGGAGGTATAAATTTAATTTGGATAGACTTGCTGTCTACACGTATCAGTACTATACAGTATAACATTTGGGAATGTTCAATTGAAAAATGCTCACAATATTTGTCTAATTTTAGTTTTAGTTTTCATCACAAAGCTCTTTAGATTAAATGCTGTATCAGTCAGTATCAATGGATTATTTAAGATTTTTGATTATATTTTTAAGAATTTAATTATTTCCTGAATGTGCAATGTACACACATGTATGTCATGGATTAAAATTTGGAGTGAATTGTGGGTTCTCCAATTTTTGAGGCCTTCCTCATATCTCTAAAACTATAACTTCTCCTGCCTAAAGTTTTCTTTCTAATTCTATCCAGTATTAAGCCATCCCAAAGGCATGTACATGTAACGATAAACATACACGAATTGTGTGTAGATTGTTAATAAAATAAACATAAGTTGCAAACATCAAATATTTTAGTACCGGCATAATTCAAACAAAACAATAATTTTAATAGTCACAGCTTACAATTGCAAGACAGTGGATAAGGTTGGAAACATATTTCCTATTGCATGTGTATACACACGCATGTAATAAAGTTATAGACCTTACATCAAATGGACTGACCTGGTTCTAGTGACAGCTTGCGTAAATTCTCTCTTTGATTAAAAACTTCATCGGTATATGACGTTTGCATGTTCCGTGAGAAGCCAAATATGCTATTGTGTACATATGGTACATAGATCTGTAAGTGGATGTTACATGTACTATGTATGACGATTAACAAAACAAATACCCTGGAAATTTTGATATTACGCGGTATGTGACACTAAATAATTACAAGAAGTACAAGAAGTATATGTACGTCTGTATAATATTACATAGTATTTTGGAAAATGATGATGGTAATATGTCAACTACAGTAATGTATGTGTATTGTTTCTTGTCAGCGCGCGCGTCAGTTAAAATAATTTTAGGGTGTGCGATCATTGTTTTTGGCATAAATAATTTTGTCTATGACATGATTTTATCCAGCTCCATGCCATTTTTGGGTGAAATAATAAACTACAAGCGATTATATATTTATCCTGTCTGTCTCCGCCTCTAAAAAAAAAAATGCGTCACCGCGCTCCTTTTCGAAATTCTCTCTAACGAGAAACAAAGTCTTCAATTTTTTGGGTCTTACATTAACTAGTGCTCCTAATGTACCAGCACTTTTCAAAGGGAATGTTTTCACATAGAAACGATTTTAGTACCTACATGTATTGCATGAATTAAATAAAAATGGTAATCTATAATAGGGATTACAAGATGTAATTGTGCCTGTAGGCCTAGAAAGTAGAACTACTAGTAGTTGGATATCTTGAGCTGTCCTGAGTGAAATTGACTATTGCCTAGAGGCTAAAGTGGCCAAAGCATGATAAGGTCAGCTTGGGCCAAGCTACTGGTTATGTTAATAAGTGGTACACATTATAGTGTTCTGTTGTTATACAACAGCAGTAGATTGTTTAATTCAAATGACTTGTAAATGTCTATGCATTGGGCATTCCACCAAGTTGTATGTGGCTTGAAAGTTTATTTATTTATTTATTTATTTGAAAGCTAATAACAACAACCTGGAAATTTATAAAATCAACAATTAAAATTCCTATAGTTCTCAAGGTGAAATTGATCTAAGAGAAACATGATCTATTTTGTCTTTTTATTTCGTGAGGGAGATTAGGACATCAAGAGTACATACATGTGTTTTAGATAGAATTTTGTCTAATTAGTAAATTTACATGTAGCAGTGCAGGGTTTGCATTTCTATCTGAATCTGAAAGTACATTCCTGCAAATATTCTGGTACTTAGCACAGATCTGAATTAATCAAAGTTGATCCTTACTTGAATCAAGGTCAGTCATGTATTCATTTTCACTGATCTTTCTGTAACTCTTTATTTAACATCTACCGTACACAGTTTACCTTTAGGTAGTACACAGTTTACCTTTAGGTAGTACACAGTGTACCTTTAGGTAATATTAAACTTGTCCTACCGTAGACAAAGTCCATACTTGTGCTTGTACATTTGTGCATTTGTTTGTGTACATTGTTGGAGACACAATACACTGTATCTGGGATTGATTTTGAATGGTATGTTTATAATGTGTGTTACACACAGGTATACAGTGTTGACTTTGTTCTATCAATCGTATCGCTAAACATCCACATTCAAATGTAATAACTTTTAATAGGAACATAATCTATGCTGATGGTGGGGTCCTCCCAGAAGGTCCTGTTAAGACCTTAAGGCTGTCTGGAATACATGTACATGTACTATGTATATTCTTGTTAGCTTTTATGCATTTTTATCAATTGTATGTGTTAATAAGGGGAATTGTCTGTCTCTCGGAAGCATTCATACATGTATGTGACCTGCTCCCACGAAATGAGAGTAAATTCGGAATTTTCAAAAATGAGATTTTAGTACCATTGTATTCTGTAGAACAAGAGCTTTCCAATGGTACACATGTTGGTGGTCTAATATTTTTTACTATACAGCCCGAGAAAGCTGTCGAGTTTCAATTATTGATTATGGGGAAAAAAAAACTTTTGTTTTCGATCTAGCAGTAGTTGGCAATGACAGTGCATGTCACAAAAAGTAATAAAAAGTGTATTTATAAATCTGATTTAAACAAAACTTAAGGGAAAAAAGAACAGAATATTTCACGCAGCATCACACACAAATCTCATAATTGAACACCCCTTCAAATTTTGGCTTTCTATGGCCCTATCTCTGAATAACGTTGTGCGACTTTACGCTCATTTCGTCGGAGCAGGTCACATATAAGTTCTGCGTGCAAGCCATTTTGTGATTTACCAAGATAGACCCACCCTAACGTGAAGATAAATAAGCTAAATCTAATCTGCTGTTGATTGGTTGTAGTAATAAAGGAGGACGATGGCGCCCTTCAGTTTTGCTTCCAGAAGCCTGTGAATGTGTTTGGTTGGCACATTGTCCACAAAGCGACTCGATCTATATCCCAATCTTGCTAATCAACAGGTCTGATGTTGTGTTCACGCTGAGTTTGCAGAAAGAACGTTCAATAGAGTGGAAATCTCCGCCAGGCCGCAGTAGTTGTTTGGAGGCCGGTAACGCCCTCTTGTGTAACTTTACACTCCTGAATGTACATGTATAGAATTGCACAGAAATCTATCTGAATATGAATCAATCTCAAAACTATTAATAATGTTCTTCCGTGGCCCATGAGCTATCCCCCAACAAGTTTGCTTAAACTCAATCCAGTAGATTTAATGTAATCTTGATGACAAACAAAAAGACAAACAGACACCAATGG
This sequence comes from Pteraster tesselatus, assembly GCA_032273685.1. Classification (NCBI taxonomy): domain Eukaryota; kingdom Metazoa; phylum Echinodermata; class Asteroidea; order Velatida; family Pterasteridae; genus Pteraster; species Pteraster tesselatus. The sequence goes on along the minus strand of JAVCKS010090213.1, from coordinate 13,715 downwards.
CGAAAACATAAATATGTTGAAGGAAATCCATTCATAATTCATTACGGTTTATGGTGCACTACTGCTGTGTAATTGTGCATGTTTGCGGAGCATGACAGTATTAAGTACATTGTAAGGCACACTGCATACTTCTACTCCCATGCATGATTTGGCCATAGCGCACTCAACTGTGCTCACCTCTCAGTTGTTCTCGTTGCCATAATGGAGCGTTCCAGGATTCTGCAGTGTATTCCAAAGTGTGCACAGTAATTATAATATATATCAGACACTATCTGATGACTGTGTACATGTATACTATAGTACTACATACAGTACACTGCATGCAGTATACATATTATAACACCAACATAATCAGAAGTGTTATTGCATTACACATGATATACTCATATTAAGTAGAAGTGATATGACAATGTTGGGTACTTATAGCTGTTGATCGGTACAGCCCTGCACCAAAATTCATTGGACCACCCTTTTTTTTTTTGCACTTTATATTTAATTTGTAGTTGTAAATACAATTGAGAATGGGCACATTTACCACCATAAGGTAATTTATCACTTGAAAGGTGATATAAACGGAGTTTTGCTTTGTTTTGAGGGCTTCATGTGTTCCTGCATTTTGTGTTTTATGATGTTCCCACCTCCAAGCGTTTCAGTTGGGTTCGCTGCTTGTGATTGAGCAGGCCTTATCAGGATCTTGTCACTATCCGTTTTAACTACAGTTTATGTTGCTGTATCAGACAAACCTGAGACTAGTGTGGGTGGTCTAATATTTGTTATTCCCTGGGCTGTACATTTGTGTAGGCTGACATCATCTGGGCAGACTCCGGACAAACTACACATGTATTTCTAAGATAATGTTGCCATTTGATGCGGGCAGGCATAAGATTTCCCATCAAGATGCAACTACTGACATACATGTACATGTATTGAGAATAATGTTTTTGTATTTTCTAACCTTTGTGTATTTTATTTGTGTTTGATACTTTAGATCCATGCCGGGACTAGTCAGTACAGGTATTAAGCGCAAACATCATGCGCTGGATGAAGGTGGTGGAGGTGATCCAGCCTGCTTGGCCGGCTGCCAAACGAGCACCTGCATGGTCGGCCAGACAAATGACTGCCACACCGGCCACACCATCAACTGCCTGACTGGTCGGACAAACTGTGCGGCTAGTCACGGATCCTCACCACCACCACCACCACCACCACCTCCTCCATCAGAAAAGTGTTCTTCCTATACTATGCAACGAAAATACGTGCTGAATGCCTCCATTTGTAAACTTCAAGCCACGTGTAAACTCATTGATCCGTCGCTGCGCCGTTCCGTGTTAATCCGCAACACGCTGTTCCACATCGATCACGAACTGCGCGCCGAGGGCCGTCACCGCGATTCCTTCCAACTATCCACCTTTATTGCTGCCAGTACGCAGTCTACATGTACGGACGATGCCGATAAGGACAGACTTCCCAGTGCCGATGCTAACGGTGTACTTAACGTGCCCAGAGAAAATAACAGTAGTCACTACAGGGACAGCAGCACAACCAGTAAAGGGTTCTACTCTCATCCGGAAAACTACGCTCCTCTGAACAGAATATCCATTTATTCATCGTCTTGTGCAAGCTCTCCGTTATTTTCTTCACCTCCGTCGTTATCACCGCCAGCTAGTATTACAAACTCGGCCATACCTCATACGAACACGGTCAATACTGTGCTGCTGAGTTCTGGAAGTCGATCAGTCACGCCGACGACGACGACGTCGGTGATGACGACGACCAGCTCCGAACTCATCAGACTTGCTGCGTCAAACTCTGAAATACTCGACTTCGGAGATGAACTTTTCAGCGACATTGACGTGACATTGTACGACTTTGACATTGCCGCACCTCTCGTTTCCAAGACGGCGACGGTGGTCTCACCGTCGCCAGTCAGTAGTAGTAGTAGCAGCTCGAGCGATGACTGGCCGGTCTCGGGGGATTTCTCCACGTTCAGCGCAGGAGATGTTAACTCAACCGTTAGTCAGGGTAACAGTTGCCGTAGTGACATATTATGCGATGAGCTCGATCAAATAATGCATGTGTTAGTCGATGTGGGAATGTAACTAGGAGTAGACTTTTACAATGTCAAGAATTTACCAGCATGTCAGTTTAAAAGAAAAGGAAATGTGTGTATGCCTAAATAAAATATGCAAACTAAAACTACACATGTACAGTAGGCCTATAAAAGAATACACATATAGTGCAATAAATATTTAGTATTGATGGTTGAATGTTACAGCTTGCTGGATCCTGCTGTTACTTAATCATGATTTGATTTATAGCAACTCTCGCCAATTCAATCACGATGCCACTCTATTCCTCACTAGTCAACCAATTGAAATATTCATTATCAGGTACCCCGGTGCTAGTGACATGAACATGTAAGCAATGATATGCACATACATACGTGTTTGTACATACTGTACATGTACATGTACACAGTGTCATGATTCTTTGACCTGTTCAACTTTAACAAAAGTCTGGATTCATGCCAGTTCTTGTTTTCCACCTTTCTAACTGTCCTGCTTGTTTAGCATTCAGAATGGTTGTGTACTGTAGTAGCGGTGGTAATCTTTGAATACAATGGAGCTATTTGGTTGACCTGCAGCTTTTAATACAAAGAACACAGTAACACTTTGTGTGATTCCAATGACCTTGTTTTGTAATAATTAACTCTATTTATATGTATTAACAGCCATTGGGAATACACCCTTTGCAAAAGAAAACAAAAACACAATTGGTAGTACAATGACAATGTATATAGTTTGACTACAGTTGCAAAAATGCAACTGAGTGCATTTCTGGGCCTTGGTTGGGCATAGCAACATGTAATGTGTATTATTAGCAAAACACTGCGCACATTTTTTGTACATGTTGTGAAACGATTGTTTAAGCCTAATTGGCTAATCTCGCAAAACATTATGATTGCAAACATGCACTTTCCACTGCTCAAATATCAATCAGTTTGATAAAACGACCATGTGTGTGTATCGTTTTGCAGTTTATTACGATATGCAGGTATGTACGTGTGCGTTGAACTCCAACAAAACACTTTGAACCGAAACAAGCTAAATACAGTAACCGTTCTGAAGAAAATATGTCCAATTTGTGTCATAAAACTCTTGTCTAATTAACTGAATATTTGACTTGATAAAGCATTAACATTACATCTAATACACTGTACACAAACAATGTTCTTATTGCAATCTCCTTTTTTCTGACATGCTGTTAAGTTTTTTATATTGTAAAGGATGTAACGCTGTGCAGGATATCATGGTTATACGCACGGACAAGCATTGTTGTGATGAGAATTTCTTCACCGTTAAATCTGAACTTTGTGAATATTTTTGGAGACCAAATTTCTATTTACAAATAGAGGACAAAACGTCCGGTGCTTGGTTGAAGACTCAAGATTGACATGATACTGTAAGGGGGTCAGCAGTGCAAATTGTGAAACACAGTTACGCCAGAGACTTGGTGTCATTTAATACTAAAAGAACAAATTAATGTTGTAATAATTTCATCGTGAAACGTGATAGATACATATATATTCAACTTGTAGAAAACAAAATGTGTAATTGAGATATATACACTGTGGGGAATATACATGTATCACTGATTGCTAAAATGTAAATTAGAGAGATACAGTACACAGATGTTGAACATAAATTGTCAATTGCTGAAAACTGAATTCGGTATCGCAATCGGTCATGGACGAAGCTAGATCCGGAGTAGTTCGCGTACGCTGGTTTATGTTACGTATCTTCCATTTTAGGAGTGGGGGTGGGGTAGGTATAGTAATATTAGAACAATACATAATATTTATGACCCTAATCCTTATCCTCCCCAACCCTAACCTTGTGACTAGAGTTAGCATTGGGTTATAGGATTAGGATAAGGGTCATAAATATTATTAGGATAAGGATTAGGGTCATAAATATTATGTATTGTTCTTATTACTATACCTACCCCACCCCCACTTCTAAAATGGAAGATACATAACATAAACCAGCGTACGCGAACTACTCCAGATCTAGCTTCCCCTCATTCGGTCATTTCTGACAATCTTTCTATAAAGTAATTCAACAATTGAACATGGTGACTATCACATTCTACGATGAAACTCATCATTAAGTATACATGTATACATTGTATACTAAATACAGTTTTTGTGAATTTTGCTAAAATAGTGTTTTCCACATGATGGTGCATGTAATGTGTGGCATTTTATATTTGTATAAAGACAAAACTTCCAAGTATTTAATAAAATATTTTAAGATGAGGGAATAAAATCATCTTTCAGAAGGTAAGAAGAACAGCTTGTACATATATAGATATACTAAAAGTTAAGATTAAATGTCATATTTTTATTACGGTATGCAAGTATCTTCCAAAACATGGTCTCATTTTGGGCCTGTCTCTGGATATCTTTATGAACAATTTATGTATTATACAGTAATATATTTCACAAATAATTTAAATTATATGAAAGTGTGATTATTTTTCCATCGAAGGACTTTTTGAACCTGGTTAATCGTTGAGCCTGATATTCAGAGAGGTATATTTAATGACTTGTTGTAGAGTCTGTACAGACATGAACTATAAAGGACAGATCAGAATTCTAACAAATATTACGATAAGTGTTAAATCATTCAGTTTCAGTCAATTTTTTGTTTCTATTTTTGGGCATAATTGCACAATGAACAACATCGGTTTCATTATGGAGAGTGTATCTTACTAGGTCTTTCGGTAGAATGTTGCACTCATTGTAACATTTTGAGAAATAGATTATCCCCTAAAGCTGTAGAGTTCAATTTCACTTTAGGAAGTAATGTTAAATGTTCAATTGATCATTTGGTAGGTTTTCCTTGTTATTAGCTTTAAAGTAATACAGTACATGGCGTCTTAAAATTAACAACAAGAGCAAGCCTAGCTAATTATCAATTCAAAACTCAAACTGATTTGTCATGGTGAAATCGACGAAATCTTGAAATGTATAACACAATGTACAGTATACTAGAATACTGGGCCCAGTTTCATGGCTCTGCTTACAGTGGAATTCTGTGCTTACAGGCGGCTTTCGTGCACAAACCCTATGGCTCAAAATGCCCGTAAGTATAAAATTCATGCTAATTACAGGCTTCATTATTACACGTATCAAAAGACAACTACATGTAATTGGTTTTCATACAGAATTATTCTATTATTAATTCCGTGAAAACTCAGCTTAAATTGGACAGAAGCCTAACTGTAATTTGTACAACATAGATATAACGGTAATGATTTTTAACTGTCAACCCAACAACCGTGTATTCATGGTATAACCTGACAGATAATATTTTGAGAGGAAATCTTAAATTAACTGTGGCTTACATAAAAGATCAAAGCGTTCTCCGGTTATGAAATGCAGTCGCCTAATGCAAACTCAACAATGGATATGACAATGCAGTGTATAACTACAGACATTGTTCAATTGCTTTACCTACTGTATGTGAAGAATGCAAATTAGATATTGACACTGTTGAGTGGATACATGTACATGCAAATGCAATCAACTACATGTCCCGTTGGCTATAAGTACATGTACCGTACACATGTGTACATGGTATGGAAATTGCGTGCAAGTATGGTGGCTTTGACAGGACACAATACTGATGTCAATATTCATAATTTGCCATGTGCAAGTGATGAAATTAGTGGAATTTGTAAGTGAAGATTTGTAATATTGCAATTGTTCAGATTTAGTGCAGCCTACAGATGACTGTGTCCAAAAGTATATGTATTTATGCTTAATTTGATAATAATACCGGTAATGGTTTTCAATAGCTTACCACTGGGGCTGAAATGAGCCGTTTTTAATATTCTAAAAACTTGAAAGTTATGTTATAGCATAAAAACAACAAACCTAAAACGGTAGGCCCTTCAGAATAGCAAAAATACTTTCGGTGCGCTTAATAAACCGTTTCGGTTCTCAGTAGAACCTCTGAAATTACTAGATATCATCAAGATTACCACCATGCAAAGTTTCCTAATTTCGACATGAGGAACCAATAACATGACCAATCACATTATATCTTAAGGGGCTCTCAGGGCATTCTCGACTTAATTATTGGTTTTGAGTTTTTTAGAAATCTTAAGAGAAATTGTTCACAATTCAAAAATATTCAATGGTGATTACCTCTGTTTATAACCCACCCATTCCCTGGATAAGGAAATGCTATTACTGCCCCCCCCCCCTTCTTTGTACCCCACCCCCCCCCCCCCCCCCCATCTTTCACCGTCCCTTAACCTCTCTCCCTCTCTCCCTCTAGGGTTAGGTCGTTTCCGCTTGTTGTTGCCTCTCAGCCTAAGCCAAGGGAAATTACTATTGGCACCCCTCTTCTATGTAGAACATTTCCACTGGTTCGAAGCCAGCAGACTGCAAGTTGCAAGCGAGCTTCCCTCTTCCCATTTTTTTTTGTACTGAGGTTAAAGGTCACTGGCTATAAGTTTCCATGTTTATCCATTATAATGTAATGACTACTTTCCTGTTCATTAATTTTCCAGTACCATCAACAAGAAAGGCTGAACTTTTTGTACATTTAGGCAGAGATGGTGCTTGATATGCACATATCTTACTGCTATAATGTGGGTCATGTCTTATTCATGTATATTAATGTTAAATTGTACTAAAACACTAGATAATGATAATGATGATAGAGTATTTATAATCCGCACAGTATCTAGAGAACCACTCAAAGGCGCAGGTCAACATAATATCGCTGGTCACAGAACATACACTGGCATACACTGGCAGCCTATTGGCTGCACAACCCTCCAAGCCCTCACAGATACCCACTTATACTCATGGGTGGGGAGAACCAATCATGATAATGTCTTGCCTAAGGACACAAGCGCCACGACCAGGATTCGAACCTACATCCTTAGTACATAAATCCGATGAGCAAAACCGCTCAGCATGGCATCCAACAAATGCTACATTGCTACTTCTTCCAAGATGCTAATTTCACCCCCCAAAAAACATTAACACCTAATATTTTGATTATTTGTTCTCCTGCGAAACATCAGCTGGCACTACTTTTTTCCTAGCGATTAGCAGAATAACCGCTTTCGGGGGAAATACAAAGTTACAGTGCAGCCTATTGTCATGTAACAGTTCCTTTTTAGAAGCTGCAGTGATTTCATTATCTGAAATACTTTCATCCTAATTTCATTCCTATAACTACGCTATTTGCAAGTTTATTATTGTCCATAATATTTTCCTTAAAAAATGCAGTTCTTCCAAGAAAATCAAAACAAGCTCTCTTCCTCCCCTTTTTCCAGATAATCAAAATGATAGTTTTTTTAATATACCTAATCTTAGTGCACCTTCAAATGTCCTTAGGCAGTATTCATAATATGCGTATTCAGCCTCAAATAGCAGTCCATGTTTTATAGGGGGTACCTAGCTAAATAGGAAGTCTTTTATCATACGTAATTCACTGGATTCAAATGGATAACTGCAACTTTGTCCAGGTTTCGTAGGAAACAGGTCACAATAAATACTATCCATTCTCTCCGTTCTTAGATGTAACTAGATAACCTCCTGCTTGGTAGGTTCCCTTAATCCTACGTTGTCATAATAGTGCCCTTTAAGCCTACACTACTACAGCAGCTATTAAGTAGTATAAA
>JAVCKS010090202.1:9466-21156 GCA_032273685.1 Pteraster tesselatus | reverse complement strand
CTCCTAAATAGTTTTGTGAGTTGACCTCTGAAATGGCCGCAGATCGCATCTCAGGCAATCTAGCTTTCAAATTTTTCAGGGGGAGGACCCCCGGACCCCCATTTTTCGTTCCGCCACGTGCGGTCACTGCCCCCCCCCCTTGGTGAAATCCTCGCTACGCGGCTGAATGTGCGCAGCCGCCTGGAACGAGTACAGTAGTCTCGGATCAATACGCTGCGTCATAAAGTCTCGGCTGAAATAGCTTCATAAAATAAATTTGTATGAATGCACGTAGGCGTAATGGCTTTAGGCATAATTGCACCCTATTTGGTTAAACTACATTTGATGTCTTAACCTGTTTTCGTTGACGATGCACCGTTCGACTTCATACATTGTAATCTGGCAGGTATGCCCCTAATTGCTACAATACTAAATCGTGTTTTTGATTGGACATTTGAAGACAGATTGTAGGAAAACGCTGTCATGGGGAAATAACATTGTCAAAGTTTACACCTAGCTATAGGCCTATCTTGTCAATCATAGCTCAGAGGTGAACAGTTTCGCAGTATTTCTCCTCAATTTGCCGACTGAGGTTGCCAATAGCACGCAAAGGGTTAAACATGATGGTAAGAAAATAAATCCACCTTAGAATCCGAAAGGCATTATACAAAATATTACCAGATATTACAAAAGTGTTGCACACAAATTTAATAGCGTTGATTACAAATGACGTCACATACGCAAGTACCCGGATGCATGCTGATGTTTTATAACTTGGCTGGTCGCGTTTCTGTATAGTACTGCACTGAAAAGAATTTCGAAATTCAAGGGGCTAAATTTAAGTATTCTCTGATCCAAAAACATATGTTGAGTTAGCAAGATCTCGAAAATGTCAAAGATTGAAATCAACCGGCAAAAAGTAATTGATAGGTAAGATTTCATAGTATTTGGGGTTTTTCTGACAATTTGCCGTTACTGAAATAAACAACTGATCAATGTCCGCTTAAAGGGTGTCTGTATCTCTGGTTTTTGGCCATAGAATGAATCCCTACTCACTGTGAATAAAGATGTACATAATACAATTTACCTGTAGAAGTTTCAGCCTCATTAATCGACAGTTTTTTCCGAAAAACGTGAAATTACATGGCCATTTTTTCAGGAAATTCGTGTAAGTCCGTGTAGATTAATTTTCGTCTCATTGGACAAAAAATATTTTCTTGAATTTGTTTTTCTACAGCACCTCAGCAAGTAATATTTTAAGGGAAGCTTTCTACCCTCATTATCATCAAACCCTGTAAGTTTAATGTAAATCTGTGAGCTTTTATATTTTGTATTTTACCAGAAGTACCCAAACCCTTTAAGACAGATAAATATATTTTTGAAACTTGAAAATGTATTTGTGATCAACGCTATTTAAAAACAAATTCTGCCAGGATCGAAACGTCGGGCCGCTCTTATTTTAACATATGTTATACTCTAGGTCATCACAGCAAGTACTAGTGCAGCAGTTCTATTTTCTATTTATTTACACAAAAGGAGAGGTATTCCATCCCAGGGCCTCATGTGTTTCCAAATGTACCGGTTATCAACACTAGTCGTTTTGTAATGTTCCAATTCATGTTATTCGGTCTTCCGCCAGTTACAGCTTCCCCCGCATGTCGGTACATCGGTCACCATCTCGCCCCATACACTTCCCCCCTCGCCTTGTTCGATATACTCGGAAACCGTCTCCGCATCGATGATCGCATCTTTGCTTGGTTAAATACGGGCGCGGTGGTTAATTGCGCCCCGGTGTATTTGGACCAGTAATGTCTTGCCGAGCGATATTACATTATTCTATAAAGAGATGTTGTTAATATGAGGGAAATCGTGATCGAGAAGAGTTTGCAGGAAACAAAGTTCTTAAAGACGTTATATACAGGCTTGGCAGTGATAATATATGATTTAAATTAGAATCGATCTAAACGCTTAGTCGAGAGCTGTTCATGTGACCAGAAATATTTCAACCATTTTTAGATTGCTCTGAAAAAGTACTATTTGGGAGTAACTACGCCCCTCAGCAAATAGTACTTTTGGAGTCACCTCTTGCCAATATTTTTAACCAGAACCTTTCAAGACAGTGTATATTTGTATACTGTGTTGCCTCTTCACGCTTTTCAGCACGCCGCATACCCACACACGTTTTAATATTGACAGTGGAATAACGGACACGGGCTGGTGAGCGACACGCCGTACCGCGTCCGATCGACCTGCCGGCATCCATATGTTTCGCCAACGCGGCGTAATCAAGTTATAGTTGCGGTGCGCGATCAAGTCGGAGACAGATTGGTGCGGATATTACCGTCGTGTTTTATTTTTAATATTAAGCTGGGCTTGGAACTGACTAGGAGGGACGGCTGGCGAAGATGTGTTAAACGCCGGCGGTTCGCGGGCTCGGGAATAACCGATAGTTGTCGGGATGTTATTCGAGAGCTGTCCATACCGCCACCATGGATGAGGTAAGGGGGTGGGATGGGAGATCGGACGGCATTGGAAGAGTCGAATGCGGTTTCTGTCAATTTGTGGTTGATTATTATCGGTTGATTATTATTTTAAGCTAAAGATTCAACTAAGTAAAACTTGAATCAATGCGCATACATAGCGGGTAGTCAATAAGTCAAAACTCGCGGAGCCCGCCCTGATGCCAACTTTCTCTTGGTTTGGGCTGTCTGGAGGCAACGATGCAACAACAGCAATGCAACGGTAACGCGGATCCTATTCGATCATATCAGTTCTGCAAATTGACCCGCACACGCAAGTCTACCTTAAACAAATCCTCGGAATGGTGTCGGTCTAACAGCCAACTAACGTTCGATGTGCTAACTTTAAATTTTTGGTACAAAACAAACTGATTCAAACTATTAGTTTGAGATTTGAAACAGCCTACAACCTAACCAGTGTCGACGAGCCTGTAACATCTACCAGTGTCGACGACGACGAACAGAAAATGTCCGGTTTTCTAACCTATTGATGATTAACATCCTCCAGTTGGAGGGGAGGGTGGTGGATACACTGTTTATAAACACCACGACATGAGATTAAGGGGTTGTATTTTTGGGAGGGAAAACCCCTCGACGGCAGACCACCAACCAGATTGTGTAGGGACTGAAAACCTAAATTAAGTTGTCGGCACAATCGTTGCTCGGAACCCAGGCTACACAAACGCGGGGAGAAAAACATACGGCACGACCGCACGAGCAGTACCATCCGACCCCCAGAAGCCATGTTAATCTTTAAAGATTAAACCCGCGGGCATTCATGACAAGAAAAATAAAACAGCAATGACTGTTTTCCCCATTTTCATTAAAACAAAAAAAACGTCTTGATTAATTTCTTCCTCCTCATAACTTAAATAAGCCTGTATTTACAAATTTGTCTTTTGGTTCGGAAACATCAGTGATATCAATTTATTTGTGATATCCCAGGCACAGAAAACAACTCCAGTTAAGCAAATCGCCGAGAAAGGAGCAAAATTAAAAAGGTAAGCTCTCCATCTTTTTCGACAATTTGGTAGCTGTAACCCCAGTTTCTTTACAATTCTGGCACGAGACAGTTTATTTAACAGTTTTAGTAACTGACAGACGTGTGCACACACTGTACAATACTATTGATATTTAATCCGAGCTTCATTCAATCCATGATGTAGTCGCTCCACTCCGGATGGGACGAAATGATGAGGGAATGGGGGCCCAATGACACTCCGAGGTGGGAGAAAACAAATGTCATACGAAGAGGAACTGGGACGGACCGTTGCCGAAATTATATTTGAAAAATACATCTACCAGTAGATTTGAAATATTATACGGTACAAGTCACAGTATAAAAGCTATAACAGCGACGGGCACTGTACTTCAGTACTTCCCTATAGAATCAACGTGACTCATTATTGATATTTGGGCTGGTTATTATTATTTCTAATTATTTACTTGACTCCAGACAATTATCGGACTTTGTGAACCAGCAACTGCTAACGATGCACGGGCGGCCACCCGCCGAGTTCAGCTCTAACTTCAAGCGCCCCTCCGAGCAAGGGGTCTCACAGATCACCGAGAAATCGTGGAGACGAATTCTCCTGGCTGGTATCATGACACTCATCATGCTAGCCATTGGGGCGTCGCTGGTTGGCGGAATACTGTTGGCCGTTACGTATGTGGGTAAGGTGGTTCAGACCCTCCGAGGTCAGCTAGGTTTTTTTTGTTTCGATTTCACATAAAAATTATAGAGAGTTTAAACTTTGGGTTTATCAAACCTTGTGTAAAACTTAAGTTAAACAGTTTAGCAGAAAATTACAAAGGCAAAGCACACGCACTTGATTGTCAGTCTCCACAATAGATCATCGGACGCTTCAATGAGTGTTGTCAATGTGGGATCCAGTTCTGTCACTGGTCTGGGTCATGTGTACGTGTACAACATTGTACGGTAATGAGTTAGAAGTAGTTAAACTATGTACCCCCATGGTTTTACGAAAACTTGTTAGACTGAGTTGAACAAAAATGATAGTCAACACATGTGAAACCGGTTTTAAAATATTTCCAAGTTAAGACCTATTCTGAACCTGCTTAGGTTAGCTAAGTCCACATTTAAAACTCAGACTTTAAAACACCAGAAACCTTACCTGTGTGTTACACGTTTTCAGGTTTTTAATTGTGTTTAGGTCGTTCCGGGGACACGTTTGAAGTTCAGACAAACCAAAGATCATGTATTCTAAGAGGTTCGGTCATTCTAAAATATAACCGTTTATAGGTATATATATCTAAAATATAACTGTTATAATAAGCACTAATGTCATTCAAGAAAAGTGACACCGAACAACCACAAACCCATCATACAGTGAAGCCATCACGATGGATTACGATGGCGGATACAGTTGACATTTTTATTTGACATGAATGAAGATAATGAAGCTTCATTACAGCATTAAAAACCTGCTAGCATGGCGGCTCATTCATGCGGTGCGACATTAGACGTGTATCTTTAGGCTTTACGGATAAGCTCTATATTTGAGGCTAAAGTTGGTATTATCACTCTCAAACGAGTCGGTATCATGTTGTCATGGATCATAATTATGTATCAATATAGACTGACACCTTGACGGTTCATTCATAATGCGTGAGATTAGTACAGGAACCAAACGTCGTCATCACTCATAGTTGATTATTATATATATTTCTTTTGTCACACACGAATCAAGATGACATAAATTATAACTATGTGGCAATAAAGATACCTTCATGGTTCATTCGCGGGAGGGCAGGCAATCGATCAAATTAGGAACTCAACATCGTCATTTATTTATTTGTTTATTTATTTCAGAATATTTAACCTGGGTACGTCATTTACCGCTTGTTGTTCCTATAGGCACCAAGGATACTAGCAATACTAACGATCATAGAAACTGAACAAAAATAAACAATTAGACAACAACATCCTTACAATTAAGCTAATTAATAAATACGTTTAGCATATCAGAAGTATAGAAGAACCCAAACATGTGATAGACCAGAAAATGACTTCAGGGAACTCGAGGCCTCCGTCGTGGATATGCGTGAGGGGTATGTAGTGCGAAATAGCGGCAGCCGTTTCCCTCCGCGAGCCACTCCACTTTTGTGCAAAATCGCATCAGTTTACATTTTCTTGCATCCATACCGTTCGTGTGCCGTATAAAGGCCCCAACCTATCCATTAACAGTGCTAAACGGCCTCTATCATCACTGCTGTCAACTACAAACATGATACATATTTCACTGCTGCGGTTTTAAGTTTGTGTCACGTCACATCTGAATGAATCACCATAACATCCCCAAAATTAAATCACTTCCAGAACTCATCATCATTGCCTGGCTCCCCACAACATTTCATCTCAAATAGTTTTAGTTATTTTCTTCACAAACAAACAAACGAACAGACGCGGGCAATTACATTACCTCCATCCAACTTCGCTGGTGGAGCTATAATTATGAGCTTTTAAACTAAGTGAGTTTACAAATAACTGAGGACTATATCAGTATCCAGGAGGCAGTGTAACAGCCCATTAAAACGTTGTGACCCCAGTGGATGCCACACCTCCCCCCAAATTGTCATTTATCAAAACAAAAAAGGTCATGTCAACATTTAAACACAACTACTAGTTTTGTAACATGGATGTGACAAGCCACAATAATTATACGTCATCCGTATATTTTCTTTGACACGCACCGTCATTTCTTGTATATGATTATATTCACAGATACGGAAGAGGACCCTTCAGTAACAGCCGGTAAGCACGTTCTATATATGCATGGCTAGTTCTTAATCACGTTTCTTAATATTATATTCCAGCTTTAGGACATTTTTAGATTACGCTTTTCGTCCATCAACGTGTATTTTTCAGCGACGCTTAAACATCTACAGTTTGATAACTTATCTATCAGAAATCAGTGTTAAGTACATATACGTCTTTTTAAATACATATGGGTACCGGGTACTAAAAGAAATATAGAAATATTCTATGAGTAAACCAAATGTATTGCAAACTCTTAGTGGGTTTGTATCAATTTCAGATCGCTGTTAAACGTTGAATTCATAGTTAGGTAGGTTTTCCATTGTTAGCTTCAAACCAGTGGCCTATACAAAACCGTGTCGGTTAATCAATGATTCCGTTTCAACTGTCCTTTTCATGTACACGTATATATACTAACTTTTGACAAGCTATTTAGAAAACTACTCAGTAGTATCTACGACTTGTGCTAGCCTCATTTACCGCGAGTTTTATTTATTGTCGTGATATTGAAGTGAAACTGATATGTCCAAACGATATCGAGACAAGAACGAATCAAGGCGAAGCTCAAGCCCTTGTTTCATGGGTCGAACCGTCGCACCGTACGGCACAACACGACGCCAACGACACGGTCATTGAGAGCAACTACAAACCGAATACACTGTTCAAGATAGGTGTCTTCGAAGTGGTATACACTTTGCTTGAGGACGGCAGGGAGGAAACTTGCAGTTTCAAAGTGACAGTAAAAGGTATTGGATTAAAATTGCGATGATAATTTAGCTTTCGTCATTAAATAACAATTTACATTGTTTGTGTCTTTGTCAATCGAAAAGCCTTACACGATCTACTGATTATGACTATAGCAACCGTCGTAACTCTGTCAATCTTAAGCAATATCCCCCCCCCTCCCGAGCCTATAGTGGCTAATTAGGACGGTGCTTAATTAACTCCGGCTTTGTAGCATGACGCAACTGACAGCGTACATACTCCCCCTTGGCGGGATGCTATTTCATAAGGTTGTCTGCTTCACTAACAAGAATAGACAGTTACAATTGAACCACCTGGGTAGAGAGAAGTATGGAATATGTCTTGTCCTGTTGCCTCAAAATCCAATGCAACGACCGCGGAAGGCCTCAAATTCTGGCCTTCTGAATACTCCAAACACCGCACCACAGTTCCCCTAAATTTACAATTGGAAACCTTTAGTTTTTTGTGTTACATACAAACAAGAAAGTGTTCCCAATGCAGATAAGGAGAGACCGAGGTTCACAAGATGTCCAGGCGACATCAGTAGGGTCACGGACGGAAACGGCACTTTCGTTCAGCCCACGTGGATTGCTCCCAAGGCGCGAGATAACGCCGGTCCGCCGAGGACGAGGAGCAACTACAGAGGCGACGGCACGGACGAGTTCGACATCGGCACGACGTGGGTGCGTTACCTGGCGTACGACGCCAGCGGGAATATCGCCAGATGTTCGTTTAAGATCAACATAAGAGGTATTATAGTTGATGGATGAAATACCTATTCGGAAATTATCATAAACGCTATCATCTCCATCCGATCTCCATTCATTTTAAAGAAAAAAACATTACTCTGTAACTGCACATTCAAAATTATCAAATTATATCTCGTGATGAAATCGGGATGAAATCTCACAGTACCGTACATCTTCGAAGCCTAAACATACTCAATCTAATTGGAAGTGCAGAATGCGCTAGCGAAACCTAAAAAACGAAAATCACTTTCTTGTAGGTAAACCATTTTTTCCCATTGGTTAGACGGAACCGCGCCCAATATACGAAACTGCCCACAGGACATAACGACAGCCAACGGTCGACCCAGCTGGACACTGCCCACAGCAGACGACAACGACGAACTGGTCACTTTCGACTGCGATCGGTTGCCAGGTTACGTATTCCCGACGGGTCGAACAACGGTTACCTGCGTGGCGGTGGATACTGCCGGGTTGGAAAACGAGTGCAGTTTTACTGTCACGGTGGTCGGTAAGTGCAGGGAGGGACTCTCCGGCCGGGTTACCTCTTTTTCTCAAGAAGGTACGGAGACCATTACCATTTTACCATAATGGGCGTGTTCTTTGAGTATCTGCAGTTTTAGACCAGTCCGGTGGTTCGTTTTTCAAAAATACAAGTATATAGATAATAAAACATCGTTGGGTTCGCGGTAGTTTATTTTGGCATAAACATTTAAAAATGTCTTTATTCTTTTTTTTTTAGAACACAGTAGGTTGTCGGATTCGAACCATGTGGTTACAAAGCCCTAGGCCAGATTTGGCGTAAAATATATACTGTACTATACCTGCCCCTCCCTAACCTCTGACACCAGTGACCTGGCTGCGTAGATGACATACAGAAATAGCTTTGTTCAGTTCTCAAGTATAAATTTAAAAAACCATAATGTGAGATGGAAAATAAGTTTCGTGTTAACTTATTATTTTATTTTACTGTTTTTCTTTATCGAACAGTTACACAAAGTCAGAACATGTACATGTGAAATAAGTGGCTCCTACATACGAAATTACTTTCATCTTGCGCATCTATACAATGTACTTTGACAGATTCGCAGAGTCCAGTGTTCATTGAATGCCCACAAAACCTAACAATACCGACGGGTGCGGACGGAACGTTCAGCGTGCCGACCTGGGAGACACCGCGGGCCAACGACGACGGGGGACCCCCTCGGGTAACCACGAGTCACATCGGCGGTAATGATGGTGATCGGTCGGTCTTCAAACTCGGACAAACCACCGAAATCATTTACACCGCCACGGACCTCGCAAATAACACTGCCTCGTGCAGTTTTTACGTCACGGTAAAAGGTATGGAAACCTGAATACCACTTTGATATCTAGTTGTGTCCAGAACTAGTATAATTAAGGAGTACTATTAACAAAAACAATTTCTTTTGATTTTGCCAACTCGCATGACTAAATTGTGACGTCGGAGACTACAGCGAATTAACACTGTATACTCCGACAGCACGTGCTAGTTAAAATCGAAACATATACGAGAGTAGAGAGTGCTAAAATTTAATAAATATAAAACATGCTTTAAGAATATTTTCCGATATGGTCATTCCACATTCCACGTCCATAACACTTTTAGCGTATCAACTAAAATAAAGGTTTAAGTAATGGTGTTTGCTTACCTTTAAATCCAACGTAATAGTTCCATAAGTATTGCGACCCCATCATTCCCCAGAATTGTCACATATGCTGCACCAGTAGTAGTAGTTTAAAACAGACGCAGACGATAATTTTGCAAAACGCCGCCATTGCTCCATTTACGCGGGATAACTCAACCGACTTAACATAGGCCTAGCTCATTCGAAGTAAAACATTTCTCCAACCAGACTATAATATATTTCATAATGAGCTCGAATATATGGTAAGTCCAGAGTGTGGGGGAAACGTGAATGAGTCCAAATTGAATGATGTCTTAACATACCCAACGGTTGGTATCTCGCTGATATTGCATAACACGGTTTCACACACACGGTGACATGGTGCAGTTTAACAGTACTCATACGCGACAAGTATACGTACGCACGTATAGTATTTAACTAACAACTATTTGGTAGGCTACAATCCAACTGACAGAAAATACTGGTACTAGTGGCAATACATGTAGTACGTGTTACTATATGTACTAGTAATAGAAACTGGATCGAACTATGCTGATTTGTGTTTAATAATGACAGGACTATTAACACTTAATTATTCCCTGTGTTCATCCGCCTTACAAGAAACAATCAACCAATCAGAAGCATTGCAGCTGCTTGTGTTACGTCAACGCCGCGTTGCTATTTTCGGCCAACAGAAACAATGCATACATTATAACTATACAGAAAGAAAAGAGAAAATAAACAATAATGAACGTATGGTCGGTATATTTAATCGTAGTTTTTTGGACAAGTTTAATATGAGAAACCAACAATTAAAAATGGGGAGTAATCTCACACTAGTCAACAGGCCCTTTCTGGAGGGCCCCCTAAACCCCTTAATCCGCTCATGATCGCTCATGACCAGAAAATGCTGCAGCTTTCAAACATAAGAAGAAGAATCCCAAAGAAATTGGAAAATAACTGGTCGGATAATAATAAGATTCGGTCATACAGCGGTGAAGATGTCGATAAAACACCGTGATGCCACCCATAAATAATGAGATCAAAGTTGCTCTTATTTTGTTTGTCAATAACACAGACGACACCCCGCCAAAAATCCAGGGTTGCCCTTTGAACTTCACGAGGGGAAATGACCGCGGGTTCCCGGGAGGCCAGGTCTACTGGTCTCCTCCCGAAGCTACGGACAATCACCGAGTGGTCGAACTTCGATCCAACTGGCTTCCGGGAGATATGTTTCCAATGTCGCGGACAAGGGTCAAATACGTTGCCGTCGACTCGGCTGGATTGAAAGCCGAGTGTACATTTACGGTCGACATCATCGGTGAGTTGAAAGACGTACTGTCCGAATTCAGACCCATTTAACCTTGAGAACAAAATTTTAAATGTGCCCAAATCGCTCCATGATACTAGATTCACCAAATTCTAACCTCTACATACAAATATTTGAACGAATAGGCCTATTCTTGTTTTTAAAAAAATCTTGTTTTGAGAAGTGATAGCGACCGTTTTTTGTTCAACCTTTAATAATTAACTATTATAAAAATTATATATTACGTAATGACAAGCATTTATTGGCATTTTATTATTTTTGTAATGGATTATTTCTGTTGGTTTTTGCTAATTATTTATTTACTTAATCAAATCAATTTCACCTCATGCTCACACACCCCACCCTCATTCGCACCGCAGATGTCGAACCTCCGATGTTCACTTTCTGCCCTCCAAACATCAAGAAACGAACGGACTCCAGGGGTCGATTTGACCAGCCAGTGTGGTCGACCCCGCAGGCCGTGGACAACGCCGGCCCGCCCCGTATCACGACGTCGTACACGGGCGAAGGCTTCCCTCTCGGCGTTAAGACACCGGTCAGATACTTGGCCACGGATCAAGCTGGAAATAACGCCACATGCGTGTTTTATGTGACAATCAGAGGTAACGATTAAAGGGGCGCTGCCGAGGAAAAGTGCCCGTCTATAATTTCGCGAATCGGCCATTTTGAGATCTACAAAGATAGTCCAAGCTGAATCTAATCTTCTGTTGACTGGTGGGAGTCATGAATTTTTTTCTGCCAAATTGCTCTCTCTCTTCCTCACATATATTGCATGTGTTTAACATGGTGTAAGTTTTACACGAATAAGCATTTTAAACACTCCCCCCACGGTTTTTATGATTTTCCATGTAGACAACAAATATTTTAGGAGATTGAAGAAATGCTTTTTTCCAATTTTGCAGAAATGCTTCCGATTGTACAACCCATGGAATGCAAGAAATTGCG
>JAVCKS010090191.1:6178-21160 GCA_032273685.1 Pteraster tesselatus | reverse complement strand
GAGGGGAGAGGGGGAGGAGGGGGAGGGGGAGAGGGGGAGGAGGGGGAGGGGGAGGAGGGGGAGGGGAGGAGGGGGAGGGGAGGAGGGGGGAGGGGGAGGAGGGGGAAAGTGGCAAAATGACCATTTGAAATTCACCCTTAGGTAAAAGTTGGTATGTATTCAAAGTTTGGCCAGCATGCAGTTAGGTATCAAAACAAAATTCCCATTGGCACAGTGTCACCTTTAGGAATCTAGGTTACAGGGCTGGACTTGATGGAGTGAAAATGTCAACGCTTAATTACATCAGAGGAAAAACAAAACCACGTCAAAGTCCAGTTTCCTGGTAAGGGAATCAGATCTTCGGAGTGGCGATCCAATGCCCACTGATGAGCTATCAAGGACACTTTTCAAAGCAACTCAAACAATAAGTTCAGAATCGAACTACACAATTCTTTAGAGTGGTGGTCCAATGCTGTTAGCTCCACACTCCCCTGTGGCTATCACAAGTACATCTGTTATTTTTTACTTTTATGGGGCACTAACTTAGAGCGAAATATGACAGATGAATAGTTTTAAGATTCATCTTTTTGCACGGCAACTGGAAGCACTGTTCTTTCTGGACAACTAGTCCAAATCCAAACCCATATCAGCACACAAATCTGGGATTAGCATTTCGTCAGTTCATTTGCTCCAGTCGCAGCTGTGGTAAGTGCAGTATACATAGCACTTCAGGTATCAGAAAAACATATCGCATCAAACTGCAAGTACATGGACCTATTAAAAGCCATCTCTTCACCATCAGACCGCATATTGCATGCCAGCTACCCCTCTAGAATTTTTAACTCGTATTTGTATTTCAAGAGGGCCTTCAACCGCATTTATACATTAGTTGGGGCCAATTAACAGCAAACTTCTTTACATGCCTTTTTGGAAAACGTCATAAAAATTGATCGTGCGACTGCTTCACTTCACTTAAGTGAATGTCGGTACATTATATAGGAGTTTACTGCCAACTCGTAATGAAATATAGCCAGCACTGTGCCAATATTAAATCACTTCAACATTTTGCCAATTGCAAAACGATAAAAGCATATTTATTCCATATACAAATATTCTTCTTTAAGTATTACTCTTCATATAATATGCCGACGTTCATTAAGGGGGCACTCTTGTGGAAAAACTTTTTTGTCCAAAGCGCCTAATTTCACGAGCAAGTGGTTTACCAAGACAGACCATTATGAAGTAAAGATGAATACCGGTAAGCTAATATGCTGATCTTCTGTTGTGGTCATGCAAACGTAGAATTCAAGGCTTGCATCTACGCATTATCACCACATGAGGGAACGCTACTCAGCCACATGGCAGTGCCCCTTTAACTAAGATAATGTTGTACACTACCGGTAGTTTGCATCTACTGCTGAGGTACTCTTAAATTGTTTGGGTTTTAGACCATTTAATCTGTTTCCTTTTTCTCTCTCCCATGAGAAACTACTTTACCTCAAGAATTTTGGGGTGAAACTTTTTGCCAGATGGTTCGTTGAAATTGCTTCCAAGGATCGAATTAATAACCCCGGTACATAATGGAGCATACCAAAGTGTGGGCAAAAGACAGACGGCCTGAATCAGGGGGACTTCACCAATTGACCCACAAGTGACTAGTTGAAGAGTTGAACGGGTACTACTTGCCCTCGCCCTACAATAAAGGATGGTAGTGAATGATCTGCAGTCTAAGGGTTTGATTAGGAAATTATTCTGAACCCATGGTAATTGTTTTCGTACTTTTTCCTCAGAGCAAGAAGTCTTGAGTACAACGATTTTGTTGAATGAAGAGCTTCTTATTCAATAAATCAGCGTCGATCTTTTGGTATCTCAATTTCTAAGTTACAGAGTAACTTTTTTCAAGATTACACTGGGTGGGAGGGGGGGAGGGAGATCTGAACCAGGGTCTACTACTTCCCACTATTCCTCTTGATAAATGCTATGCCAGCCAGTTGGGTTTGAACATAGCATAAGGTTAATGTATGCCAACTTGACTATACTGAAACCTGAATTGTCGCCCGGTTGCTATGCGCAATGCCTGCTTCGTCCCAATCAGTTTTGGGAATCAGTCCATGCGGCAAAATGATTGAATTGCCACGGACGACTGAAGAACAATTATACTAAATCTCCCAGATAAACCACTTGCGCCGCGCGCACATGTAATTCTCAAGGTTAGACTTGGGTCAATCCAGTAAGTTAGGTGCGATGCCAGACATACTTTGACTATGGTATTTGTTTGAATCATCACACGGCAATCAATAAGGCAATACCGGACGAATATAAACGATCTATAAAACTAAACAAATATTTTAAATGGAGAAAACAAATCCGTACAGAAAACAAATTTAAACAATATTGGTCTATTATTGTGTACTAGTGCTATACCATTGAGTACTTAATGTGAAAAGTATGTTCATACTGTAGATCGATAAAAAAACAGTTATTTAGTTACAGATTTGACATGTACGATCCTTATAACGTTTTAAAATTAATGTAATTACAGAATTAGATACCTGTAAGAGGAGTTCTTTGGACCTAGAATGCCCCTCTCCTTTCTAGATATATCTTGGCAAAAGCAATACTATTGCTGTCATGCCGTTGCTCTGATATTTCCAATTTTGTTGATACACAATCAATCTCTGTTCATTACATTGTTACATATTATCAAAATGTTGAAAAGACAGAAGGAGGGGGGGGGGGGTTGCTCCAGAGTCCCAGCAACCTGTATTTCAGCTGAACCCTAATCAGCTTTGTTAATGTCCCTATCTATTTTTTCAGTTCTCTGTAATGTTACCGCCTGTCGTTCTCTATTTTTACCGCCCCGTTTACATCGCTCGAGGGTTGATGATACTGGGGCAGTACAGAGCGAGACTTGGAGATATATCCAGCCGAGGTTACACATTATAACAAGCTTTGTAGCCATCAATCAATTCTTACCTAGCGATGTATCTTCAGAAGGCGGAGAGGAAGAGGGAAGGGTGCTCGGTGCGGCTGCTCGCAGGATGAGCGCTGAAGTACTATATGACTCCCTCTATCTCGAACCCTGTGTACACACACATACACACTTCTGAATAAAAAACCAAGAGTGCCGCGCCCACGATGAGATGAGAAACTAGATAGTGGATTTATCATCTGCCGTAAAGAGAAAAAAAAGGAGAAACAAAATTGGCATTGGGTTGAAATTTTTAAGGGTTGGGATGTGGATTTGTTTCCTTTGGGGGATGACGCGGACACAAGGAGCTACTGAGGGGTGGATGACTCATTTATCTAATATATTTCGGTGGGGTCCTGTCAGG
The DNA here is from genome assembly GCA_032273685.1 of Pteraster tesselatus. Taxonomy (NCBI): domain Eukaryota; kingdom Metazoa; phylum Echinodermata; class Asteroidea; order Velatida; family Pterasteridae; genus Pteraster; species Pteraster tesselatus. The sequence continues at coordinate 17,846 of JAVCKS010090191.1, read as the reverse complement.
AATAAGACATTGGAGGGGAAAAAAGGTCCTAGAACAAATATAATTTTGCTTCACGGTGCTTTTCTTGCCGTTCGTGCCGTGCATCTCAGTGATTGAAACGAGGAGACGAATGTGGTCGGCTGTATTCGGTGTAGAAGTTATTGGACATACACATACACACGGTGCCCAGAGTAAACAGTGAACGGCAGTCGTTTGCTGATTAAGAAGGGGAGAAAAAGTGGGGGCATGCTTTTAAGCCCTCCGACTGGTAATGCCTGCACAAATACACTCACGGTAACAAAACACTGGTGGAAATCCACTTCAGGGCGAGTGGGGATACTAATATATATCGGAGAGCTACATTTCTTGTTTTGACACCAAAGGTACACTCTTCAAAAGACATCACTATCTTACTTTTGCACTCTTCCCCAATCATTCGGGTCATAATGATATTATGCGTAAAGAGTCAATTTTTGGGGAGGTTGGGGGTCGGAGTGAGGGTTTGGGAAGAAGGGAGCGTTGCATTATTGCATTAGCACAGTTTTGTTATTACATGAACGGCTGGATCTTAAATTTCATTTTTGTTCTGATTAAAGAAAAAGAAAAAAAAAACATGTTTCCAGTGGATTGGATGTGTTTGTAGTGTGACGAATCTTCAGCAGACAGTCTGACCACTATCCGATGCTTCGGTTATTTCAGTATTGAACAGGCAGCTGTCACAGTAAATGAAGGGAAACATGTATCCAAATGGCACTAATAATATATGCACATTACATTGAAAGAAACTGCACGTACTTGACATAAACTTGTGATTAAAAATGCACGTGCTGCGACAGCATAAGAATGTGTGCGGGCATTTACTGCATTACTGGGCAATCTTGCTTCATTTACAGTACATATCTACCAGTAAGTACTGCAATATAGGCTCCTATACACACTGCAAAAGAGTTTCTAAAGCTAATCAGTTTAAAATAAAAGGAGACATAAACAATCACCATAATTACCAAGAGATAAAACACTCTGAGGTCTTCCATAAAGAAAAGAAAAACCCACCAAGTTCATGACCACAGCACTGATTATTACAAGTTGTTGAGTCCTGCCATCTTGTTCTGAGAGCGCATTAACTTACTTTAGTATTAAATATAAACCAATTCTGCAGTTTAAGTGTTGAACATTTGTAATGGGAAGAATATACCCATTTATGAAACACCCCGAGGGATGAGTCAAGCTGGATGTAGCTGTTACTGCAGGCCTACTCACATCATTTCTGTTTACATTACGATGATTACACCCAATCTTACATTACTCTTTTGGGCATTAGTTTACAGTTGCATGATTGTTACCAGATTTGTGAAGTCAAATATTCTTAGATGACAAACGTGACCAACGTGTTCATCAGCCAAGATATGACTAAAGTAGTATTCTAGTATTCTACTATACTACCAATTGAAGAAATTCTGGTACAAAGGTCTGGTAATGTCTCAAGAATATAAACTGCCCTCCAAAAGTTGAAAACAGGCTTCTCTTGAGATTTTCAATTGGCATATACATACAAGTTCATTAACATGCTGCAAGGCTTTATGACAGTTGTGGTCTTTGGATGTAATGATTCTTGTGGCATGGACCTACATTTTTAATATAAAACAGGAAGCTGGAAAAAATGGAAATTTTGGGTAAATTTAGGTGAATAGAAGCCGCGCAATGTGCGTGGAACAGTAACCAACATGCGAGTGGAAGTGGACGTGAAAAGGTGTGTGTACATGGTCATACAGAAGGGAATTGAGGGCGTTTGCATTGAATGTGCACTGGCAATTTGACGATCTACATGTAATTGACAGGACCGTATCTATTGAACAATTCCCGCCGAGGTAGAAAACATTTTTTGTATACATAATTTGTAAAGGCATTTCCAAACCTTTGGATGAGTACTGTAAAAATTATGATCGGTTAGGAGCTTACTGTTGTGTAGTGTTAATTATGGATGCCATGGCCCTCTTGTAACTTGAGCCGTATTCCACCAGCAGGTGGCGCTCATTCTAAAAGTACCATGTATCAAACTAGACAATGTTTTCCCGACATATATTCACTAAAAATATGACCAAATAGAGCGAAGAATTGTCAAATTATGATATTTATTTGTTATCAAAAAAGCTCAAGCAACATCTATAGGCTTTTATCACAACACAAGTTGATACTCGCTAAGCACAGTCCACCTGTGTGCTAGGTGCTAGGTACTGGGTGCTAGGTACTGAAGCACAGAATCATATTACCCATGCTCAATTAAAATTAATTAATTAAATTGACCAGATCTGTAATAACAAGTACCGGTAGGTTACTTTTCTTAATAATTCAGCAGCTACATACATGTATATGCTGTCCAATGAAGAGCGATTGATTTTGTGTTCAACCGACTTGTGAAATGTCAGAGAGTAACAGATAGTGTTATTGTTTTTCCGATCCAATTACCTGGACCACTCTCTGGACACGTAATGAGGCTCGCTGGCTCCCACCCCGGTCATTTTCTCACTGCCATGGCTTGACCCACTGCAGCCATACTACACCAACATCGATTGCTATTGATATTGCACAGAAAGAAAACTGCCAAGGAGAAATCAATTTAGTCAATAGCTCACAGGAACAAAAATCACCCCAAAAGAACCGACATTCGAGCTCGTTTACTGGGGCAACTTCAGCTTCAAGGAAAATGGACAAGCTGGGAATGGCTCGTCCTTGTGGTAGAGTGGGTGGGCTATATGAATGTAATAAAGATGACATTACATCCGAGTCATCAAAACATGATAATGGCCAGGTTTTGTTTTACAAGCTAAGGCACCTGGCAGATGTTTCACTAAAACTGGGCAGTTTTGGAGAAAGTTATCTTTAAATATAAAAAAATAATAAAATACTTGACGATGGTTGACCCTACATTTTACATGATGGCTGATGCTTCTGTTGACTCTGTGTTTTGGTTGGTCTGCGTCTGTCTAAACTGTTTATCAGTCTGGCACGTAACTCATCCAGTTTCTGTAGGCAATTTCTGTAAGTACGTTTCTGTATTTAAGCAAGTTTCTGTATTTAAGCAAGTTTCTGTATTTAAGCAAGTTTCTGTATTTAAGCAAGTTTCTGTATTTAAGCAGGTTTCTGAATTTAAGCAGGTTTCTGTATTTAAGCAGGTTTCTGTATTTAAGCTAGTTTCTACCCCAGGATAGATATAAATCCAAACGCAAATTCGCATTACAATACCGAAGTTTTAGGTTTGCAAAATGTTCAATATTTCAAAAATATTGCGAAGATTCTTGCAAAGCAACAATCACAAACCAAGTCTCAAGTCATGAAGTATATCTAGATGGTTAATCCATTCATGTGTAATACTCAAGCCCCCTGCTGCCCCCCCCCCCCCATGTAAAAGGAGAGACCCTTTTCTTCAACTGCTCCCACTTCACACCAGAATGAACTTCCTCAGTCAAAGTCTAAAGATTCTGTAAGCCAATAATTAAACCAAGGGATATATATTCATTGAACACAGAACAGCTGTATGATACACATGTATGATTTGACTAGACCAATCCGGTAAAATAGAAATTCACTGCAAGATCTTTAGGAACACACACAGAAGAAAAAAACCCACAGAAACAGCTATGCAGTATTTGATAAAGGTAATGGCATCACGTACATGTAAGCCTCTCGCCTGTTTCTAATATCTTTTCGTCTCTGTTCCCTCTTTGTCAATCTGATGAGGGAACCCAGCGAGGAACTTGTACAAACACTAAACTGCCTCGTCAGCGCTGCAAAATGCGCAGACACACTACGGCCAGAGAATCAATCACAATCACCCAGCGCCAACAGACTTCAGCACACAAGAGGTCCCATGTATTTACACAGTTGGTGGAAAGGGAGAGAGGTTGGGGGGGGGGGAAGGGGGAGGCTAAAGCATTCACAAAGAAAAACGCGCTCGGGTTACATACAGAGCGACAGAGAGCGCACATGGATGATGTAGTGGGGATGCTTGTAGCAGGGGTGAGGCTACAGGGGGAGGTTTGTTTGTTGGAGGTGGCCCCAGCGCACGCTAACTCAACGACACCTGGGAGATGAGGAAGATGAGCAATATTGACCCAGAACACCTGCCCTTTCCAGTCGCACCTGCAACACAAGTGCGATCAAGAACAGTACATGCTGGTAGTAGCAAGGGAGATCGGGCCCACCCCGCGTCCGGGTGCAGCATGAAATTTTCCCCTTTGTAAATTAGATCCCTCTTGCTAGCATTACCTGTATAATGGTCACCTAGTATTTCTAGCAATAATTGCTAGTGGGACCCAGCTCTGCATGGGGTCCCACTAGCAATTATTTCAAGTGATACCAGTGCACTAGCAGGCAAGCGGCTTAGGGTGGCAGCACGTACGGGCACACCAATGCATCGGCTGACTAGCTAGGGGTAATGGCATTATTAATCGATAAAGAAAAATTAGAAACTGGAACTCCCTGTGGGATAGTCGGTTGCCTAGTACTCATTCATGGAAGCATTGCCTAGATGGAAGGGGGGGGCGGTATGTGGGAACACTAGTAACATACCAAAGCATGCAGCATTTCAGGTAGGCTACCTTGCAATTTAATTCCTTTAGGTAAATATAGTCAATGACAGCAGGGAAAATTTTTATTTACATTTTGGGAGTAAGTTTATAAAATGTATATGCTTTACAGCTCATAATTTTGTATACCTTCCTATTTTGCTGCCCTTATATATAGTGTACATAGCATCCACACGCTTGGAACCTAATTCGGTATGTACAGAACAGTTTGCATGCTTTATTCAATTTAATCATTAGCCTATAATGGGGTTAATTGGTAATTGTTTAGTGGAAACATGACCTGTATTAAACAGACGTTTGTACATGTGCACATGCACTAGTACATCTTTACCGCACACAATTTGTAACAGATACTACACGAACAGATATACCATGATTATCATACTATTTATGTTAAACTTGCTAGGTAGACCTACATGTACAGTACATACAGTTATCTATATTAATATTAGTGTATTATTAACATAAAATTATGTCAGTTCTACGCTTATGTCAGTTTTCACATATTGAATTATGCAAAAACCAATTTCACGAGGAAAATATGACATACAGGAATTTTTCCTTGAAGCGCCATTTCCTCCTGGGCATAATGCAATTTCCTCAGCCCCCCTTGTGGCACGTACTAGTTTACAAATGACTACAGTTGTCGCCTATTTCACTGCGGTGAAACCATGCAGAAACACCCTCCTTATTTACCTGGACGCACTGAAGATGCTCCAAGTGATAACTTCATAAAAATCCCAGACAAGGAAACAGGAACATAGTGACAGAATGGAAAGAGCAATATATGTGGTTAGACAGAGAAAGAGAGAGAATAAGAAATTAACTGTGAAGAATCATGGCCTTAGGAATAGGATGTGAGAAGACAAGACACGAAACAAGATGCTTCATCTTCTACCCCCGGACAGCTGATGTAATATTCAGAAGAGAGGGAAAAGTTGCCGAGTCCTGTGTCCCCAAGTCTTCTCTATCTCTCTCGCACGCCCCCTAAAGCCCTTCCAGTAACTTAAAAAATATGATGGACAGGCATAAGAGGGAACACATCTTTTCTCATCTCCTTTAAAAAATTACCCGCTTCATATTTAAGCTGAGGGCACAAGGGAAAACATCTCATTTTCCGTTAGAAGAGGCGTAGCTACGGAAATGTTCAACAGCACCTTCAGTAAAAAAAAAGAAAATCATAAAAATAAAAAACATGAATAAGAAGAAATTAGTGTAAAGAGGGATTAAGAGTTGAGATGTAGGGTTTCAAAGGTGTGGGTTATCCATATGTAATATAATCCACCTCGGCTGCTGAATTGGGGTCTTCCTCCATTTCCCATCTACCAACTGATCACCGAATGGAAAGGGTTCGAAATGGATCGTTACTCTCGAGGATTGGGGGGGGGGGAAGGATAAGAAGCCATGCAACTAGAGAAATAGGGTTAGACCACCAGGGTGTGTGACTCATTAAAGAAACATTGGGGGGGGGGGTAGTAAACGGCTGGGGTGATAGAAACCTACGAGACCCAGATTTCTCCCAAAACACCTTCTATCCACGCCTTCCTCCCCCTCTCTTTGTCACCTAATCCATTGTGCGCCGCTTTGCAGCACACCCATAGGTTTGAGAAAAAAACACCAGCGCAGCAAATAGTGACCTTGAGTTCGAAGCCGGGTTAACAAAATTACAAATGTTGGAAAATGATCAATTTTTACGGTGAGTAACCCCATTTAATTTAAATTTAACTACCACCACTGGCTTTGGGCAGAATCTTTGAGATGACAATACTTCACAGGCAATGAGGTCATCTAACTATATGGAGGCAACTAGTTCTACACGTCCGTGATCTAACAATGACCCCAGTGATGATATCGGTCTGTTTGCATATTGATGCTACATTTCTTTCATTGACAAAGTGTCCCAGCAATTAAGATATCCAATACCAAATAAAGAGAAAACACACCAACGAGAGCACACATGTCTCCTTGCCTGTGATGAAGTAGTATTCATACAAAGACTGTATACATACACAAACTTTGTGTGTAAAGCGCCACCATTACTACGTTAGGGGCTCGTGCAACTTTTCCGTTAGCTTGACAGGCTAGTTCATTGGAAAGTTTACTGGCCCATAGCTGAGCTAAGAAATAAATTAAAATCACACAATAATTAATACGCAATGATCATCACAGGTACTAGCATATTGCTGGCTTCTAGCCTATGGGCAAGTAAGGATGCAGGTTTGACTACTCCACAATGATTTTCAATAGAATATTATTATTTTAAGTCCTGATGATTTCCTATCTTTAGACTAACACAGCTTTAAAATCAGTAATGTATTGAGAGTACACAAGGCAGTCTTCTGTGACTACAGCACACTGGTGTAAGCCCAACCTGTATTAGGCAACTGTGGTAGTTTGGACAATTCAACCTTACATATTTTGTACACATATGACAATATCAAGTTTATTAATTAGTAAATGGACCTTTTTAGCAAAACTGCTAAATGTTGCACATAGATTGGGTTGCTAGTATTTACCCCAACGCATAATCAACATGACTGTTCTCTCTTATTTACAATATAGTTTAAAGCCTTCAGATACCCCCCTAGTTGCATTCATCTTTCCAAAGTATTAAAGTGTGAAGAATCTGTGTGAATAAGATAATCTTATAATCCTAGTCGAAACTCGATCCCCCAGACGTGAGCGTGCATTGTGGAGTGTGGATCACCCGTTATCTGTGTTGAATATCGCTATTGCTGATATAGCACAATTTGTCATCTCATTCCGTTCTTCCTCTCAGTATAGTATGCCTTTAACTACATCAATATTGACATCTTTTAGGATCATTCTTGGATTCCTTAGTGGGCTCGTTCGGGTTTAAGCCCTGGGGTTATGATTAGTTTAGTGTTCACCTCAGGGTCCAGAATATATCTTTCAATTTTTCTGAAAAGGCTTCAATCATGATATTACATCTACATTTGAAAAGATCCAGCTGATTTCTAATCTTCACCAAACGAAAAGGGCCTAACATTGTTTTAAAGTGAAAACTGATGTTGTGGCCAGTATCTCACAGAATGTACTGGCTTGGGCGCGTGTGCTTGGGGAATGGAGTTTGGGCAATGGAGTTTAGGTGATGGAGATATGTGAAGTGAATACAATATGCTTGATTATTACCATTTATGTCATAATGTTTATTTACTTTAGTACACAAATACATTACACAACAAAAAACAGCCACTTCAAGAGTGTTTTTAAATCCTAATCAATTCGAAAATCTTCATCTAGTCTGTACTAGGCATTCAAACAAGATAAACCACTCAGCCTTTACAGACAGGCATAAGGATGCATTATGTAGCAGACACATGGATCAGCCTGACAAAGCTTTACAACATTGCTTGTATCTGTCTGATGGCTGTCAGGGAATTAACAAGGATCAACTCTTTATGGCAGCTCCATCTTCTCTTCAAAGCTGTACTCTCCAATTATACAATGATTGCACCATCATAATTAATTGGACAGCTTTGCCATTGCTATTATTTATAAAATGACATATTAAAAAGTATTATTAGGGTTTTTTCTTGGCTGGTAACTATTCTAGACAAGAAAATAATCTGTAACTATCCATGGAAGAATTTGTTGGTGCCATATATAATTTTAAAGCCAAAAACAAGGGTAAATCAGCAAAATTATCAATTCAACAATTGACAATAATATTTATCATGTGGAAATCAATCTGGAAATCAATCTGAAAACGGACAGTACATCTTTAAAAGCATCCTGTTCTGTTTTGGGGCAGATTCTTAAGTAGAAGTAACTGTTCTTCAACTGTAAGTCTTTGTGTGTGTGTATAGGAGCTGGTACGCTGCATAAATGAACCAAGCCAGAAAAAATAATCGTATAAACCACCAGTTTTACAATATAAGTTTAAGAATATGTAACCCAGCACGAGATTCCGATGCATGGAATACTTACAAAACAAGGAATTTTGTGACCAGTGGCTGTACAATGGAATGTTGGATCATATAAGTACGATGTGTGGACTATATCATTACCTGCCGTGAGCATTTTGCAGTGCTTAGAAAGTGCCTTGTGTATGCACTTTGTGAAGTGAGTTGGCTGGTTTTTTTTTTTTTTTGGGGGGGGTGGGAGAGGGGGGGGGGGGGGTGAGTACCATAATGCCATGCAAAAAGATATAAACGGTTTAGCATCCTTTCATTTTAACCGGGTGGGAGAATTTTTTTGATGAATATGTGCAGTGAGGAATGTAGCCTGGTCGATGCTATTATAAATAGGCAGGGAAGTTTATTAAAAATGCTGTAGGCCTAAGTCCCAGGGTTCTAATTCTGATGGGGCCAACATTTGGTTTTCGGTCCCCAACTGATCTTGGGGGTTTCTCCTCGTTTCCACTAGGGCTGTCCGCCCACCTCCACAACCGTTACTCCTCCCTGACATACAGACCTACATGATAGGCATTATAAACTCCATGGACACAAATACTAAGATAGAGCTAGAGCAATCATTTTGAGTGAAGAAAACATAATGACAGGGCCCTTTTAAAGGTTGGGCAGGGATGCAAACCAACTATTCTTGCTCACATGGCCTAATGGTTTAGGCATTTCCCACTGTGTTTCTAAGTCTTTTCTTATTTTGGCATCTCTCTGTTCAGGGCAGAAGGAAGGAAGCTAGCCGATGGATAGAGGCCCTAACCAACGACGAGGCAGATACAATATCGATGAAAGAGAAAGAAGCCTTCAGGAAAGCGGTTGTGTTTGTGTAAGTAAGACGCAGAAAGGGTCAAGAGGTTGTTATAGTCAAAGAGGCAACATAACACCAAGGAGGGAAGAGATCGGAGGGAGTGTGAGCGAGAGAATGAGAGAAGACATACACTGGTATGCTGGGGGGAAAAAGAGGAAAAATTTAATAAAATGGGTGATTTATTGGTTGGCTAAAAAATGTGATTAATGGCCCGCCCCCCCCAAAAAAAAAAAAAATCTAAAATAAAAATCTCAATGGATTTTGAATTTTTAGCTTAAGTTGTTATTTTCTAATAATTATTTAAGAAAGAAAATTATTTTCAACACAGAAAAGGCTAATTTTCTTAAAACTAACAAAATGGATTTGAGCATTTTGGAGCCAACCTCGTACAAATATATTTAGCTGCTTAATTTATAAGTTATTAACATTAAAAGTTTCAACAAAAAATGACTCTGTTGCTTTCGCTTCCCAAGACCAGAAAAAGCAATTTTTCCTAAAAACAGGAAAATGGACAAACAACATTTCATATCCAAAGTCTTCAAATATAGGCTAGTAGTTAGTAACCACAGTTATACAGCCAAACAGGTTACAGTTTTCAATCCAATTTGTGCATCTGTTTGTTTCTCTCATGAAATTGCCGGCTGAGGAACGATCGATTAGATTTGTGTTGGTGATCCAGTACCTGGATCAAAATTCACAAAAAGCAATAGTACATCATTTCCTCTGGCTGAGTTAAACAGAATGGGAATAAATTGATGACAGACTAGTACTGTCAGTTGACTTCAATTGGATCGCTATAATACTATTTATGTCACAAACTGACCGACATTTTAAACTGGCGAACAGAAAGTAGAACAAAAACAACGTACGAAACTGTTGACAGTGTAAATGAAAGAGAAAGAATCCTTTGCCTACGGTAAGCCACTAGACTGACTTACACTTTTCATCATTGACGACAAACCGCTCAGAGGATTGATGTTATTGTATGAAATGGCTTCTGATTGGTCTTGTGGTTGGCTACTATTTTTTACAGCCAATGAAATAGATCGTTAGATAGCTCGGCTTATTATTCATTTGTAACTATTAATTGTAAATTCCGTAGTCAAAGCATTAAATATGTGACCTGCAAAAATGAGTCACATGTCGGTGACAACTTTGTTTGAGACAATATATGGTTGGAAAGAGCACAACACCAGCTTCCTTTTGATATTATGTTGGACATCTATTGCATTTTCGGTTAAAAAGTTATCATCGTTTTAGTAACAAAAATGCTAATAATATAACTCTAATAAAGCTTTACCGACAACCGATTCATTTTTGCAGAGTGGGTCATATATATCAACACAGTTTTCTGATCTTTGCATGTATATTTTCTTCACATTTTCCTTATTTTATCTATTACCGAAATCCAACAGTGGATTTAAACTGCCATTATATTGTAAAGTTTATACAATATAATAAAACACAATAAAATATAAATAAGAACCATACATTTTAAAACTAATGAACTAAAACAAAGAGAACATGGCAATGTATAAAATCCATCATGGGCTACGGATAGCATTACCTGTCCTCGAAAATAATGAAGACAGGCGTAATGAACGAGGGATCATCCCCAGTCAAATCACTCTCTACAACCATTATTGATTTATGTATATGAGCTTCGAACAATGACTCACAAAGTTACCCCTAACGAGATTCATACTCCCGCCCGGCCTGCCTGGCCTGCCTAGCCTGCCGGCCCCCCACCCCGCTCCCGCCCGCATGATGAGAACTTCTACATAAAAAACCAGCACTCGTAATTAACTGATGATACATTACTAATTAGTTTGCACGAAGCTGGTCAACTGAGAACTACCGATGTGTAAGCTGAACACCGTGCACAGGGATTACCGGGGCTGAATGCAATAGGGCTATAGGTGTGTAACAACGTGTGTAACAATCCCAGTTGTTTTTACTTGGTAGGGGAGGTATACGGTACAAGTCCCACAGGAGTTTTCGTTCTTAATGAGTTGCTACAACATATCCCTTGGACAATACACAATCCAATTATAAGAAAATGTGAGGAAAAATGGTAATGTTTGGTGAGAAAAAAAGAAGATATTTAATGCTGTCAGCGGCAATGTCGAGTGGGAGGATTAAAAGTTGGAGGGTTAAAAGTGGGAGAGTTAGCAGTCGGAGGGTTAGCAGAGGGAGGGTTAGCAGAGGGAGGGTTAGCAGTGGGAGGGTTAGCAGAGGGAGGGTTACAAGTGGGAGGGTTACAAGTGGGAGGGTTACAAGTGGGAGGGTTAAAAGTGGGAGGGTTAATAGTGAGAGGGATCAAGTATTTATTAATTAATTTCAGTGTACATCTGGAGATAAATATTGCA
>JAVCKS010090180.1:3487-21161 GCA_032273685.1 Pteraster tesselatus | reverse complement strand
TCTACAAGGCTAGGGCTACACTTGCACGAACTGTATACATGACTAGACTTTCAACTGCAAATGTAGCCAATTCGGGATACAACCTTATTTGGTGACTAGTGTGGTACCCTTGTAATTAGAATCATTGTGAAGTGACGTCTGGGTATCAGGATCTTTTTAGAAAAGGGACGTGGTGGCGGGGTATTCTATAGTTGCTTTAGAAATAGCCGTGCCGGGAAAGGTAAATTTTAATAATTATTTTGTATTACGGGTCTGCATGATTCAAGCAAATTTTCTAAAAGTGATACACACTCAGTCGAATGTTCGACCTTTTTTATACACCATGATTACATAAACTAGGTCCAGCAGCTTAAATTAAAAAACATTATTATGTTTAATTCATAAAATTGCCAGAATACATGTACATGTTTTTCTCTGTGCAAAATTGGCATCTAGTGTAGCAGTGGCATCGACTGTTTGTGCGGTTGTTGAATGGTCAATGTGCCATTCAGATTTTATATAGAGTCAGAGATAGTCAGAGTCAGCGGTTTTGGACTGGTGGAATCCGTAGCATGATGATTCCATGCACCAAGAACCTTATTGCTGTTATAACTTGGCTGTGGCAGTATGTGTGTCCCCGTAGCTTAACTGTAGCATAGACACAGCCTGTGCTGATTTAAGCTGAATTTGTATGTACATATGTATGATATGTAGCTGAACTGATGACATTGTGATTTTAATCTCAGGTTATTTCGTACATGATGGGATTCTTGACTGCTCAAGAGCGTCAGGATGCGTCGTTGGTCTGCAAAAAGTGGTACAACGCCTTTCTCGATCCCGCACTTCACACTAATTCGGTCATCAGATTACAGGCTACATCTGCTACTGCTGGGAAAATCCATGACCTGGGCAAGCGCAAAAGTCCGAGTCTAATCCTGAGTCACATCGACGGCACCAACACCTGTACTCAAGCCCTTCAAGAAATCGGTCAGCATCTTGGATCTCACTTGACCAGTCTTAGCTTCAGAGGTTCAGAAGTCAATGAGAATATCTTCCTTGGCGTTATTAAGCATTGCCCAGAGCTTCAGTTTTTAGACCTTAGCTGCTGCAATGCCCTTTTCATGACTGGAAATCTCCTAGAGAATGAGATGTGTATTAAAGATTTAATTTCCTCCAACAAACTTGAGAAGCTAACGTCGTTAAATCTTGCCACCAATCGCTTCCTCTCCGATGAGTTATTTAATAGACTGATGAGTGTTATGCCTAACATCTCCAAACTGTCTATGGCATCGTGCAACATTGTGCACCGAAGTGAGGACTACGGCAGCGAAGGAGGATTGTCAAGGTGCTTTCTTTCTCTCTCCAATCTCCTGATGTATTTACAAAATCGCTCTGAAAAGATCAATGCCTTAAATCTAAGCTCCACGGGTATTGGTAATGAGGCGCTTAAACTGATCAGTCACGTTAAAGATTTGGTACTCGAAGAACTAATCCTCAGCAAGTGTAATAATATAAGTAACAGAGGTGTGGAGATGCTGGTCATGAAGCAGACATCCCTAAAGACCTTGAACCTCAGCGGCATAGCTTCCTTAAACAGCCAAAGTCTCCTTGCCATCTGCATCCATCTGCCTGACCTGGAACATCTTAGTGCCTCGGAGTGGTCACAGCTGGAACCTGCATCGGCCGTTTATCTCTCCTCCTTGAAGAAGATCAAATCCCTGAATTTCTCCAACTGCTATCAGGTTGGCCTGCCGTCTTTGAGTGATGGACTTTGCGGGGATAGTCCTAGTCAGCTGATGTCGTTGAGTCTGGGTGGTTGTGGGGGTCTTCATGACGATGCTGTCTTGAAACTTGTCAAGAATTTGCCGCAGCTAGAGAAGCTAGATCTAAGCTCTTGCTACGGTATTGGAGACGCTAGCGTCCACGCCATAGCAAGGTAGACAAATCTTGTTGAACGAGCCCAATAATGTATCATCAGCACAGTACTCTCGTGCCATGAAGACACATTAACAGTACAAGGACAATATTCATGAACGTAAATTGTCATCCATTGAATAAGTGCTTAGAGCCTTTTAGTACCAGCATTTAATAGTGATGTATATGAACCATTAGATTCTTGTGTTGAGATTGAGAAGATATGTGACTAAAACGGACAAATGCAGAAATGTTGGGGGAAATGTTTGATATCATTTTCTTCTATTAAACAGACAAAATTAGTGAAATTTTTTCTTGTTTATGTCAAAGATATTCTTGCCAAAAATTTACTTCAATGCGCTCAAATAGAGTGCATTATTGATTAGAAAAAAACATGTCAGTTAAAAGCAATTTTTGTATGTTGCATACAAATATTATTTTTTAATAAATGTTTAAATTCCTTTTGTTTTTAAATCTGCAGGTGGCTACCAAACCTAAAGAAACTACGGCTAGCCTGGTGCAAAAAGATAACCGATTTTGGTCTTCTCGGCCTTGACTCAATGGCTCCAGTCTTCCTCCAAAATGATAAGAAGTACTACAGTGATCGCTTCACAAAGAGTCACAGTAACATGGGTTTCTTCAAGCTTCCCTCCTTCAACGAGAAAATTCAGGACATACCAGAAAAGGAGATCTTGAAGTTACTAGATGCTCCAGATCACGTCAACCTGACCGCCTTGAAAGAACTGAAATCGCTCGATCTAACAGCTTGCAACCACATCACGGATATCTGCATCGTTCATGCGATCAGATTCCCTAAGCTGCGTTCGTTGAATCTCAGCCTGTGCTCCAATATTACGGATGGTGGTCTGGTTGCCATAGCAACTAACAATCCCAGTCTGCGTGAACTCCTCGTCGGTCAGTGTCACAGGTTAACGGATTCGGGAGTGAGAGCTATGATCGTTCGACAAAATGGGCTTCTGTCGCTGGATATTTGCGGATGCGACAAAGTCACCGATGCTTCGCTCCTGGAACTGGGCAAGCACACCCGACACTTGGAGCATTTGAATGTGTCGCAGTGTAGTCATGTTACCATGGCAACAGCGCAGTCAGTGCAACTGGAGATTCCCAGTCTGAGATCATTACAGATGGTACACGTAGCAGATGCTGGCAAGGAGGCATTCTATCACTATCAATCCATACATTTCTGAAAAAAATTGTAGTATCTGCATGTGTCCTGTCAGGGCAAAAGTTTAGGTGCTAACCTCCGGTTTCTTTTCATTTTTTTTTGCCCCCAAATTTATCTATTTAGATTAGGTATCAGTTGAGGAAGAAGTTTGGGATTTGGCTAAAAGTAGTAGCAATTTAATGACAAAAATGACACTTTTATAACTCTACCTTATCCTTACGAGGCTAAAGGGCTGTACCTGCGCGTACTGTAGACGCGTCTAGACTTTCAACTGCAACTGTAGCCTTTATTCGGGGGAAAAAAATGCCGCACCGCGAAAGGTAAATTAAACAAAATTGTATTTTGGTAAATAAAAATAGATTAGAATGAGATGAAAACTTCTTCCTCTAGTGATTCTTAATTTGAGATTGTTCTCAGTTTAATTACTGTACACGTAGGAAAATAAACGAAGGGAAACCGGAGGTTAGCACCTGAATTCTTTCCCGTGGCATGTGTGTAACCTATGTTAGTAAAATTATTACTTAGAGTCATACAAAACTATGTATGATATCAGTTGACATAACAGACTGATTGCAAATAATTATCCAGAATGGCTCCTCTTTTGTTCACAATCCAATTGGTAGTAGTCATATCACTTTGGTACATCATAATATGTACAGTATACCAACAAGATCAAAGGTCATAGTATTGGTAACAATTATCTCCTACCAATTGTTTAGGCAAATAACCTCTTACTCTTCTGATTACATATCAGTATGTTGAGAAATCTCCAGGAATCGGAGCAAGTGCTCCATCCATGTCAGATTTTCATCAATCCATAATCCGATTTGGTGCAATTAACTTGATTTTTACTTGTTTTGGGCAAAATTATAGATTTACTAGGCAAACAGTGTTAATTTTTGCAACAGAATTGTTGAGTTTGGGGCCTGTTATGAAACCAATGGTATCATCCGTAAATAGAAAAAAACCAAGTAGTAAACAATACACAGTACAATAGCATAAAAATATTAACCTTTGAATCCCTATGGTATTTGTACACCTAATACTCAATATGATTATCTAATTGTAACTAGTAAACTCAGCTGCCGATTACACTGCCAGTCAAAAGTTTGAGTATATGATAAATAATTACACAAATATGCCACAAGAATCATAAAGTAAATAGCATTAAAGTACATAACATGTATCTTGGCTTTATATATTAAACTTCAAGAACAATGTGACCAAACAAGCTTATCTCTACCACAATTATCATATTTGGATTTCTGATTGTCCTTACCCCAAGTTTGTTCAAGCATCCAAGCGTGGCCTTTTGATAATAATTACATAATTACTCCCTAGGAAATCATGATAATAATTCGAATGGAGTTCATAATAATCTTCCATCATTTATAAACAAGGTTGAATGAACTTGTATGGGCCTAGATATCATTCAAAAAGTCAAGGAAAGTTCGTGTACCGAAACGTTTCACTAGTGGTGTAAGTACCTAGGGCAATTTGTTCATTGTCTCTCTATCCTCCCGCCCTAATGGTATATGCAGATGCTTGTATTTTTCCAATTACTGTACATTCCAAATTTAATAATTCTCATAATATTAAATTTATAGATTATATCGGTAATACATGTATATCGTCAAATATTGTAGGGTTTCCTCTACAAGTCACATCTAAAAAGTAAACGGTTATGTGTAGTTGAAAGTTTACAAAAGTTTATTTAATGAAGTATAGAATATAATTGTATTAGACTAAAACGCCTATGAGTACCAACATGTAATTTTAAAGTAATCAGCATAGGTATATAATATGTAATATATAATACGAAAATAAAATAGAATTTATCATTCGGGCTTGGTTTGGACGATTTTTCAACAGGCCTTATAAAAGCTTATTCTTATAAAAAAAACAAATTCTCCTAAATATCTGTCCGTTAAATTTAAGGAAGCCGAAAAATTGCGCGCTTTTCTGCTAGATAAACATCGTTTCATAGAATAACATGTATACAGCTTTACGCGCAGAGCCAAGGAAATGTATTTATAGACATTGTTCTGGCCTGTTCTGGACAACAACCGCTTTAAACCCTTACCCATAATTATCTTGTAAACAAACTATACACCGGATGCACGAGAAAAGAGCCACACTTTTACAGTTCGGAGTACATCATAAGCTTGCTGTTCTCATCGGTACATCCATCTTCCCTGTAGTCGCTGTCTGGATCTATACGCCTCATCTGGTTCTATTCATGGCATTGCCCTTAGTAAATCTCTCTATACACATCCCATTTATTTACCCCTCGGGAATTAATGTCAGTGTCAGTATAAGCCCAAACCTTTTCTTATTTTAGAGTGCGAGTTGGTCAATTCTTTCTGTCATCAATCGTTCCGTATCTGACGTGAATCACAGCGCATAGCATGGGATGGCTCATTCGTCGCAAGTATACGATTAGTTATTACTATACATCGTGCTTGACGTGACGATAGTGTGGGTAATATTATGTATTAATTAGGTGCAAGTCAAGTAGATCGTGCGCATTCAACAGTTTACAATAGGCTCACACATCAGAAGTAACACAGAGGACACGAATCTATCACACTGAATTTGCTCACGAACCATATAAACCGTCTAGTGGGACCAGCCGCAAATTTCCGGAATCTATCCATCGTAACTTGAATTTTAATGAAGACTGCGGGCCTATAGTGTAGATTCGTACGGAGACAGTCGCCGGATGGATTTAATCAGCCATCTTGTACAGCTCTGGGATTTACCAGGATACATCGTTCTAATGTTGAGACAAACTATAGCTAACTCGAATCTGCTGTTGGTAACAATTAGCAAAATATTGGGGTGCTTGGCTTTTGTGATTTGAGGCATAAATCCGCGTAATATGACCGAATGAGGGCGTCATATTTAGCATGACGATAGTCTTTAATTAACTTACTATAAATCTGTTGCGTCGTAATATGACAGCGAGCGCATTGTACGTGTGCAGTAGTTACGCTTCTGGGTAAGAAACAGATGTCTATTAAGTAGAGACTATAGTTTGACACACCGTGTCTGATTGCTGTGTACAACAAACTTTAATACATCTATAAGATAACGTCAGAAGCGTACGAAATGCTAAGTCGAATTAAAACCGACGAGGAGAGGGGAATCGCCATGAGGAGCAGGAACATCTCAACGGTAGATGATGAAGATGGCAACGATGTTGAAAACAACGTCTTCAGCATCGGCAGGCGAAACAAGATACTCTTCCACGAGTTTGCGGAAAACACCACTCTGCACGGTGTTAAGTATGTGACGAATCCACATCACAGCAAACCGAGACGGTAAGGATATTTATTGGTGTCGTGGATGTCTTGTGTTTTTTTGTCTAAGGGCAAAACAAAGAGGGGATCGGAACACATAGGATAAGTGATACACTTCAGACTTACACTTACGAGATGGTTTTCTGAAACTCCAGCAAATTATATATCAATGCATAAGCCCCTCAACAAACAAAGTGTATATAGATACATGCAACAGATTCATTAGCTCATCTTCTTTGATTAGTATCATCTTCGCATGCAAATGAATAGGTTCGTGTTCCTGGTGTAATATTAGTATTATGCTCAGAATCAACAATGATTTAATATACATGAAATTAGTCTGTTTTATGTAGTATTTCATGTGTCTTTTATGTAGTGATTATGTCACAGGCAAGCACATAATGTCTACCCTTGCCTATACCAAACCTGCTCCGCAAGCTGCTATTCAAAACTTGTCTGTAGGCTATATGTGACCCGTCACCACGAAACCAGGATAAAGTTGCACATTGAGAAATTTGAGATGTTGGTATTTTCAATTCAGTAGGAATATACATTTGTAATGGTATGTAACACCTAGCAGTTTGACCGTCAATATGCACAACAGAGCGTGTGAAACACACGAGGTCCACCATGAATTAAAAATGTTAATTACGAGAAAACAGACTTTAAAGAAAGTACACCCAATGATGCAGCACTGAAAATGTATGTTCATTTTAATAAAGCTACCTTTTCTGATTATATTATTGATAAAATAAATTTGGAATATGCTAGAATAGAAGGTTAACATTCTGAAATAATGTAAAATTAAAAAAAATTGATTACCCCTTTCAATTTGACTTTCAATAGCCATACTGAAAAATACCTTTGGGCGACTTTGTCCTGGTTTCGTGGTGATAAACATTGCTAAATAGAAAGCATTACAGCAACCGACCCTCCGATGCTACATCGAGTGGATTAAACTGATTGATAATGTTCCCGGTACATGATCAAGTTGTTGATTCCTGTTGAGCTGTAGACTCTAATTTCATTCGTGTTGGCGCCACGGTGTCCCACGCCAATGAGTGGTTACTTAAAATGACAAACCAGCCGGTCTCGTTGCTATATGATAGCCTAAGTATACGGTAAATTCTCCAAAAAGTAGAATAGGACAAGTTTTCTAACAAAATTTTGAAAGATCACATGATTAATAGTTAAGTACGGTAGTTTTGGTTCCACCAGCAAACCGTTACTGCATTACTAAAACAAACTGCAGTGTATTTCAATCAAATCCATGAAAACTCTATAAAAAAACCACATTATTTTATTCTATAACGTGTTCAAATGAAGTGAAGTTGTGCACAAAACTAAGTCCACTCGTTCCCTTTAAACATCCCGCGCTACTCCATCGAGAAAGGCTGATCATGTTGTTTGTCACAAACCCTAATAGGCCTAGTAATAACAGACTATAGGTTTGCTTCGTTTGACAATAATTAATGGCGAAGGTGAACTGCTCATGTGATTTTATAAAGTCTATAGGTTATACATGCAGCTACGTGTACTTTTAGTGTTTGGGAAGTCGGTCAATGCAGAAAGACAACAGGGACGATTGGTTGTTCGGAATATTCGATTGGAGTGAATGTAAAAATGTGAATGAAATTATAGACAAGTCAGCAGTCGCCGACCGTGCTTGGACTTCCACGAACTTCCCACGGGACATAATCTAGCATCTTAGACTTCAGCACAGAAAACAACTATATAGAGACATTTTCACATAGACATCGACACAAACAACATTAACAGAGTGACAAACGTGCAGGGAACAGAACATCATTTGTGTACCGTAACTATATCTAATTACATATCTAATGGGCCGTTTTTGCAGTGTCCTTCTCTTTTCGAGTGTCTCTCCTCTTTTCTTTTCTGAGAAGAAAATGATGCATGCGCCCGCCCCCCCCCCCTCCCCCTGGACCCGCCTAGAAAATATGCATAAAATGTGTATATCACTACGAATGCGGCCTATTAGAATATTATGTGCGTTTCTGTCATTGCCTTGAAATCGATCGAGACGTCGGCAAGAGCTTTGAAATAACTTGCCAATGAGTAACTTAAACACTTTGGTAATGCCCATCGCGCAGTAGTTTTGTTAGTGGTGTTCGCGCACAGTGTCACTGACGAAGAGCTTGTACTTGGTACTCATACTGATAAGGCCATGTTTATATACCGGTAACCAGTCTCACGGCTTTCATTAAAAATGTTTATCCCAAAAACGAATAATCGAGTGTAAAAGAATGTATAATTTGCTAATTTATATCACATTTCGTTGTTCACCACGGCAGGGCAATATGGATGTTTCTATTTCTCTCCATGGTTTGTGTTGTCTTCTTCATCATCTTCATTCATATTAATAACTTCTTAAAGTATGCAACCAAGACCGTCATCTCGTTTAATACACCCAAAGACACCGAGTTCCCCGTCGTTTACATCTGCAACTGTGACCAGTTCAGCGCGTTCGACTACGATAGCAGCGAGTGGAAAAACCTGGCACCACTCATTAATGGCGTCGTCGATATTCAATCCTCTACCATGCGGTTACGTAAGAGCAGAGCGCCGTCGATTTCGAACCTCACAAGGGAAGAGATGAACACAGTAAAGGGTGCCAACTTCAAAAAACTGGGACTCGATCTCGTTCACGGTTTGGACAAAAGCCTACTGGACTGCCGGTGGGCGGGAAACGGCGTAACGCACAGCTGCTCCGCCGCCAACTTCAGCAAGCGTTGGACCGACGTGGGCGTTTGTTATGTTTTTAACGAAGTTGGTCCGTCTGTCGACTCGGGGTTGAGAGTGGCAACTACTGGACCCAATAGCGGACTTTGGCTCAGACTTAAAGTTAACTCGGAGAATGCAGTCAAGAATACGTACGGGAAATGTTTCAAGGTAAAATAAAATATGCATCAATGGTGAAATAAATATCGGCATCCACCATAAGTATTGATAATATTATCACCCCCCCCCCCCCCCATGTACATCTTTAGATTTCGAATCTCCGTATTTGGCATCAACATTTTCATATTTCTTACCTATAGGTGGCCGTACAACCCCGAGAGGACAGCTACCTCATACGGGACATAGCGGTAACTGTGGGCGCTGGATATCACGTTTTTCTCAGTATGAATAAACAAATAGTAAGTACGTCCAAACCAACAGTGACAAATCTATGATCACATAATTATGATTTACGCAGGCATTTTTTCAATAGTCGTGTAATTTGATAGGTCTGCTTGCCACAGACGATATTAATCACAGCCTCGTCGTGAGCAATATGCCTCGCGTAGTCCCCACATTACGGGCCCGTACACGTTTGATGAGTACATACGAGCCATTTGCCTCGGAAAAAATTACCCTGAGCAATACTGCTCAGAGCAACTTAGCCCACTTGAATTGCTTTTTGTGCGGCGGGCTTTACGCAACTTAACCTACACAGCGCAGCAGGCCAACCTCCAAAAACAATCATCACATAATAGACAACGTTTCTGAAACGTTGTCCGCAGTATCTCGCGATATAACGGCAGTTCCCTGCCTTCATTATAAACAAAAATTTTCGCACAGGATGTTGCGTAAAGCCTGGCGCACACGAAAGCTATCTGTGCTTACGCCAACGTTCAGTCGTGGCAGTTGGCGTAAGCAGATAGCTTTCGTGCGCGCCAGGCTTTAGTGCCGATACTCAGTACTGCCAGTAATGTATTTCGCCTAACAATGACGTAAGTTACGTAACGCTTATATACATGTACATTATTATGTCTCCACGTGCAGCGATCGAGTATGCCGTATCCGTACGATACCAAATGCCGAGGTGACGGCCTCTCCTTCTTCGCCAACTTTTCCACCAGTACGTGCCGCTTGGAATGCCTGACGAAAGCAACGGCTGATATTTGCGGCTGTGTTTTGCCATTTATGCCCGGTAATCTGTGATTGATTTTTAACTACATTGTATATCACGTATTTTACATGATCCTGCCCAGTTGGGGTAGGGGTACTTGTCTCTCCTTCACCGCTGGAGGGTTTGAGTCTCGGGGTGAACATGTGATTTCATTATTGTCCATTATAGGCCTAAATAACAAACCCCAAAATAATGACGTTAAATGATTATTAACAAAACCTAACTCACATATTATCCTAATTGAAATGCTGACCTAAGTTCAAAGCAACACAAGTCCTAAATCGTTCCCACATGCCATGGTAATTCGGGAAATGTTTAATTTTTCTAATGTGTTACGGAATGTCTGACATGCCACAAATATGATTCTCAATTGGTGCATCGTAACCTCCACAAACCACTAGACTGCTTCGAAGGTTTATATAAGCCTATTCTGATTTACACTGCAAATCATCGTAAACCGGACTCTGAGTTCTGGTCACTGATTTTTGTATTATTTTTACTTCTAGAATCTTCTGGTTTTCCATACTGCGACCTTTTGACGTTGTACACGTGCGAAATAAATTATAACGGTAAGATAAAACTGCAGTCCCGATAACACTAATTTTTATAAAAGATAATTGGAAATATCATTAATCACTACTTCAGTATATTATTCTGTGTTATCGATAACGAAATGCGCGCCCGATTTCTTGCCACTCTGTAATACACTACGCACATCCATGTTGTTTGAAATTCCCGCGACATCCAGGAAATTGTGACAAAAACGATACCCAACCTAAATAATTGCTTGACTTTTTTCCAGCTTCACCTAATTGCTCCTGTCAGACGCCGTGCCGAGAGACACTATACAACACGCAGATTAGCTACGATAGTGCGCCCTCTGTCGACCTTGAAAAGGATATGAACAATATTTTTAACTGGACGCGCGAGGACGTTTCGTGAGTTCAAGGGGATAATTAGTTTTTTCCCCGGGGGGAAAGTTCGCTGGTTTTGGGTGAAAACAAATGTTTGGTATCGATCGTTCTTTGTGTCATTTACAAAAAAAAATCTGAAATGGGACACATTTTATTGATAATATCACTAAATTTTGTAAATTATCGTTTTTACGTAGACGAAACATTGTGGAGGTGTCAATCTACTTCAAGGAGCAAAGAGAGCAGTGGATGTCGCAGGCAGCCGTGTACACCGTACCTGACCTCATCAGTAAGACACACACAATAGAGCACTGAAGTCTGAAGCATACTGTACGACTTCACACCGGCTTCACACCTTGATAAATTATTGTTAGTGCTGTATTGATAATAATGCCGAAAACGAGTGAAGGCAGTCAATATTTGTTTTGAAACACCCCGTTCACAATCCCAAAAAGAACGCGGTTAATTTGTGTGTAGCCATGTCTACCGATATTGCTCATTGGTAGTCATTGTATTGAATTGCCGCGCTGCATGGGAAGGCTGGGTGTACTTTTTATTCTCGTCTGTGTTTATCCACATTTTCATACGAATACAAACAAACAAATTAACTGAGTACGAGGATGATCATAGCAAACTAAGGACGCATGGGTACCATGTAGCTATCGGTTGCTAAATGGATTAGTTTAGGCCCCAATTTGTTACTATTTTTCGCAAGCAACGCCAAAATACAAATCACGCGATGCCCCCTCTACTAGTAAGACGTCAGTCTATAATATGTGATGTGTTATAACAATCCGTGTCTATTGTACTTCGAGGCAACAATAATGAGGCCATTAGACGTTTTTAAAAGATCAGAAGACTGCTTTTTATTTAGCACAAAAATGTAATATCATACCTAAAGCAGAATTGTCTATTTTACGAACAATCAGCCTTTTCGAAGTATTATTATATTGTAGACATAATATGGCGCTGTTCCGAGTAGGTAACATTTTTATCTAATCGGAATAGCGACATCCTATTATGTCCGCCGTACTTTGAGCGGGCTTATGTCGTGCAATGTACTTATATTTCTATTCTTTCTCTAAAGGTTCAATAGGGGGCGTCCTCGGGCTTTTCCTCGGGTGTAGCTTCATCACCGTGTTCGAGTTTGCCGACTTTCTCGTGACGAGAGAATTGCTACGATTCAGATGGCTCAGGAACAAATGTAAACGCTTGCGTGGAAGAGACAACCCGGTCTGACGCCAACGAGAAGCAAACTACATGTATGTTGATTTGTTTGTACAGGGTCGTCCGATGCTATTGAACAACATTAAAACAAGGTATTGTAAAGCCACTATTTAATATTTACATTAAACAATCTTCCTATATATGCTATATACGGTGTAGTACATTATATATATAATAATTAGATTAGGTAATACACGTAGTTTTGCCAATAACTCCTTTTCCAATGGGTGTGTTTGTTTGTGTTTGCAAACGAAGGCATGCATGTTGTCACTTCTTTCGTATGCTTCCTAAGAAGCAATATTTATACACGGTATTAGCCCATATCACATAGGTCTGTATAATTACCTGGAACCTACAATCGAAATTAGGGTTCTAGTTAGAAGGGAAGCCCCCAGAAACCGTGGGAACACCCAAGGTTAGGCAGGGAACGAAACCGCGCTTATTAGAACCATTGGCATGCCGGGCCGGGATCCGAGCCATGGTGGGACTATAAAGTCCCTTCATAACCAGAGTTGCGACAACGTAAAATTTGAAGGCCATTTTGTTTCCACTGAACCCGGGAAAACAGGTGCATAAACATAATAGGACACACGTATTCATCTTGCGCAGTGGAATCAAAATGGCTATGTGTACCCTCTATGTCGGAACTCTAGTTATGAAGGGACTCTAGTTATGAAGGGACTCTAGGTGGGACCTACTAAGACGAGGAAAGTACCAGCCTATACGTTAACAAACTGGCACACATCCAGCTAATAGTCGATGTAGTGGTACGCATCAATGAACATCCAGAGGTCCATTCTGTAAAACACAAACAGATTAAATAGGAAATCGCTCGGTGGGTTGCAAATTGGTTTGTTGCAACGTTTGAGTATTGTTAAATCGTTACAATGGTTCCAAGGTATTTTTGCAAAATTCAAAACACTTTTGTAACCACTTACAATGAAACGAATTGTAAATCGTTTAATATAGTTCAACTGATAAATGGATATATTACAGAAAGGAAGTTTTGTCACTAAAAAATAAATACGGCCAAGTTAACGTAATAATTATGCACAATTTTGACAATTGTCGTAGATTTTCAGTCGTTTTACCAGTCTATAGGGTTCGAGTTCGAATCCTGATTGTGATAGGAGTTTTCGGTTCCTATTCTTTGGTCCCAGCTTGCAAACCCGTATTCTTCTGCCCATGCCGTACGTTATTATGTTTTATATTTGAACGTGTCTTTTCATTCACCTGGTGGAAGGGGAGGTATCCAGTTGTCGTCAGGCCAGCCAGGTTCGTCGCCATTTTGTCTGTTCTGTTCTTTCAACCAGTCAGTTAGCGGCTCGAAATATTGCACGAGAGGAGCAGCGTCGAAGTTCCTCTGTCCCGTCACGACCGCCATGGCTTCCGGCCATGGTCTACTTATGCCCATGCGCAACATTTCGCTAAAGTTTACAAAATATTAGTAATATTAATCGATGAGAATGACTGATGCCTAATCCACCCTTGACAGTTACTTAGTTATTTCGATGCATCAAATATTTTTTAAACGGAAATCCCGGCTCGATGAGTGAACGTATAATAACAATACACAATATATCCCAACGACAGATAGTATACAATGATAAGAAATCAAGCCTTTTTATTTACCTAAACACCAGACCCGCATCTGTTGAATTATATATGTCACATCTATAGAGCGGACCGGTATGGCCAGCGTGCTTGCATAATCCTTGGTGGAACTGGAACTGTACCACGTACGCTAAGAAGTAGCTAGAAATCGAAAAACGAAAGAAGAAACGAAACCTGGTAATGTTCGAGCATCATTGCACCATATTATGCGTAGACTGTGCTCAATCGATCACTCAACGGCTTTCTGTTGATTTGGGTTGGGAACAGCGAAGTCAACATTTGTATTATTATTACATCAATTTAACATAGGGCGATTTTAGCGTTGGAATGAATGGAAGTTTAATCATCATGATCACCCGACCTGAGATGTATACAAGTTTTTGGCAAAGACTAAATGGTGAACAGCGCTACGTTAGTAGTATCTGTTTCAGGTGCAATAGAGTTTACTTCTTCTACCTTGTAGCAGCTTTACTTCAAGACACGAAACTTGGATTTGAGTATATGCAATCCACGCCGATGGATAGCAAATACAATTCAATCAATTTCAAGTAAAGGTATAAGGCGTCGTGATAGTATCTAACGATTTAAAATATTAAGAATACGACTATTGCTTCCCGGTTCCATGGCAACATAAGGAACCAAAGGTGAACCATTAGCTTAACACCAACTATACGTTTACCGTATGTAGCTAACATCAGCACTGACATGGTAGATGGACGCAGGGTCGAAGTCGGCTTCATCGCGGGCAACAGGTGGCGTGATACCTTGAAAACGAGTTCTGTCATATTCGTGCAAAAAAAAGAAAAAACGGAATTACATCTCCTAGAAATATTATGGTTATAATTTTAAAATAAATTGATCATACAACATTACTTTATTCCAATTTGGGCCAATACATGAAAAATATTCTTTGATATCTAATCATAATGGCTCATTTGTCCTAGGTTATTTCCAACCTGTTTCAGTTCCTCACTCATTAGCGAAATTTTTTAGAACGGAATAGCAAAATCTTATAATTCCATACAGCCTAAGTAAAAGGTTAAAACAGCTATATTGCAATATACTAACATTACCTTGCTAACATATACCAACGTTACCTTAACTGCCACCATTTGGTGTTGTACTGATTCCGTGGCGTCGATCCATTGAACACACTCCATCTCCATTTGTCCACCATTATAGCGAAAGGTAGATAGGCTATCTTTTCTAACGCTACAATCATTAGAAAATTCAGTTCGGTCTCTGTAGAACGATTTGCAAAGTGAAAGATTATTTTAAAATAGTATGTCTACGTTTGCCTTAGATTGTAAGTTTCTCAGATGCTCTCTTTTATTTTGGTTTCAATCGGTTATTTCAACTTATAAGACCTCGACTACAATACTGTAGGAACTCTCCCGGTTTATGTTAAAAAGGGTCTTGTTTATGGTCTCGACTATATTCACTGTAACGAATACTGAGAACTAACAACACGAACCTTGATCTTCAATCAGTTCATCCAACAAGTCGATCTTGTGAAGATGCTGCGGGGAGATAACAGACATGGCCACGGTATCCCCGACTGCCTCCCCGAATGCTGGACAGGCCGATAGGCGGTACACGATCGGTTGATCACGGTACTGGTTGAAGTACTGAACGTGGCCGAGCTCGTGGTGTACCGTCAAGAAATCATCCATGTTGACATCGGCACACATGCTGATACTAGTCAACGGGGAGAGTAACAACGAGGGAGTTAGGAATCGAAGTTTACAAATCACTACCCATGGGAATCGCTCGGCTTAAAAACTAGGTTAGCTATAGCTGAGAAACGAACGAGCACGTAATTGTATGAACATATGACGTCAGAGCCCCTAGTTTGAAGTTGAAGGAATTCGTTTACCGAAAATCTTTTTTATCGTAAAAATCCCAAGCGGAAGCGTGGCAGAGAACCGGTCGTCCGTCCGTGGGTCTCGTCACCCGGGACTTATTGAAGAATTCGGCAGGTACAGGCAGCAATCCCATGGACGTGTAGAACTCATTGGCCACGTCAAACATTTGACGTACTGTGTAGCCCTGAATCCACATGAAACACAAATACGGTATCTTCATCTTCGAACATAATGTAAAACGATTTTATTTAGAACAAACAGGGCAATGGATCGAGATGGGAAAAACATTTTTCGAGTGGTTAAGAAGTATGCGCTAAACATCAGGATGTCCTGTGTGTGTTTTTTTTTTTTAAAGACACTCTTCAAATCATTGAGCATGCAGTGCATGGGCTCGCTGCATAGCAAGTAAGCAGTACACATATATTGTTGATTAAGGCGTCCGTGATTTAAGGACAAATATCTACAACCGAACAAGGCATTGATCGAAGTAAACTATATAGTTAACGTCCCCCCGCCCAGAGTCCCATGCCTCTTTAGACTCGTAATCGGTCCTATACCTGACGCTGAAGAGCCGGTGTAATATCAGTGTCTTTTTTCTGGGGAAACGGTTTGGCTATGTCGATAAGATTCGTCCATTTGCTCGCCCACATATGCCCTGAACGAGGGGAGAGACAGAAGGTAAACATGATTGCAAATCCGATGTACACGCTAGAATATTCTTTTCGTCGTGGCAATCATGATTATTTTAGAGTTAATTGAACGGCTGTAACCAAAACGCATAATACTGTATAGACGAATCCGTTTAGACAATACATGCTTCTCTAACGACGCCATTACTGTGGGGCACCTAAGCACAACACGCACGCGCAAACATTTCACACGTGCATTCTCTTAATACGATTGGTAGAAGGTCTAATGCATATTAAGAAAATGGGCGTATGGAATGGCGTCGTTAGACAAGCACGTTTTGCCTAAACGGATTCGTCTTACTAACTAATGCTGATTTCAGTAAAATGCGATAAACATACTCTATCCATTGCCCAATGTTATACAAACTCCAATAAGACCGAGTGAAACAATAATTGATCGCCTTCTTTATTCATCAGGAATGAGCAAAATTTACATCTCAGTATTAACAACCATGTACAAATCAAAAATGTACACATTTATATTCAAACGTCCCTAGAGTTACGATGATATAATTTCGCCGGAGATTGAATTTATTTACACCCACCGAGTAAATGAGCTGCGATGGGCCCACGAAGATTAACAAACTTTGGACCGTAAATACGATACAGTTTCCGGCGAACGTAGGCGTGGAGGTTCATATACAGGGGTTGCAACTGCCGGTAGATGTTGTCCACCTGCTCCTCAAGATTGTCAACTTCATACCAAGACCTCCACATTGCTCCCTTGTCGGGTTGGTCTTAAGGGTACAGAATATGGAAACAACAAAATTCTAATTAGAGTTGTTGTTTTTTCTCTAAAAGGCGGATGCATTGCACTGTGATGATAATGTGCTAAATACTGTCTCGCCATTATTGGCCATTATCAGCGTATTTGGGGGTTTATTGACGATCTGAAGCAGGAATTGCCCCTACGACAGCCGATGGTGCGTCTGGAAAAAAACCCGTACAAAGTATTGAAAATTCGACGTGTAAAAATCCGAATTCCCGTCAATGCATCCGAATAGTGTCGAAAAAGCAACTTCTATTTTGTTCGCAGGCACTCTGTATACAGCCATTGCCTGATCCGCA